>MU223655.1:2239091-2255037 GCA_018584345.1 Thuja plicata
TAGAAATAGGTCTACATCTAAGAAAACATCAGGAACAAGTAACCTAGCCAGACCACATGTCCAAGGGTTTGACACTGGGATGGGCTTATCAGAGTTTTTATTGAAATAGGTGAAAAGGGAGTAACCTATTGTGCCCAGGTCATAGCATCTCGAATGTTCCTATATTCATCCAGGAGAACATTAGCATCAGCCTTCTTATTTTGTGTTGAACCAGGCAGGAGACACAGAAACTCATCAGAGAAACTCGGTTTTCCTTTCTGTTCCTCTCCACTCCCTCCACTTGTTGAAGCGACACTCATAGCTCCACTCATATCTGTGACACCTTAAATCTCCTTTTCTCTTGCCGATATTGAAACAAATCTACCACATAGAGTAGCTGACTGTTCTATACACAACTTTTCTGCAATTTAGAACTCTCTGATCAACTTTGGATACACTGCAACTGAGCAATATATCTCTATTTTCTGAAAACTTAGCAACTTGGGCTCTGAAAACTGAAAGCATGGTGAATGAAAATGAATGCACCATCAACTCCTTAAAGCTGTCATTCAGAGTACGCAGCTCATAATTTGGAAACATCAGTTCTGCCATTAATTCGACATGTTGTGAACTTGAACAGAAAACCTAGCCGTAGTTGCACGAAGTTGACAGGAAATCAAATTTTCAAAAATGAATCCTCGGAGCAATCATATAACATTTAAGAGACCTGACATGTCACATTCTAATTTGTTGTCTGTCTCACATCTCAACTACTCTTTTTGCATAGTAATCAAAATACGAGCCTGTGATTGGTTGCCAAGAGATTTACTCTATCACATTAAAAAACTACTGCCGCTTTTCAGATCTTGTAATCAGGCAACTGTGCGACTGCATTAAGTCTCTTTGTCGCGGGCTTCTATTACTAACCATGGTTCCATCTCAAGACTTGGCGACAATGTGCTTCCGTAACCTTGGCTGACCCAAGTTACAATCTGGCGACCAGGCGACACAACTGAAATCATAGTCACGCGGAGTTAAGACTAACTCATATTTCTTTTCGAGACCTTGCGACTTGCAATTATGCTTAACCTTCACAGTTATCTCCCTGTCGCCAAATGCTTAATTTCTGTTTCAAGACTACGCGAGAATACCTAGTCGCCCAGTTGGGAGAATCAAGCCCTGAGCATTTAAATTTACCTTAACAGGTTATAAGCGCCCTTTTTCACTTCTGATGACTGCGCGACATACCCTAATCACCAAGTTGGGAGGACTTTTCCCTTGGGCCACTATTGGATCCTTTGATTCTTTCATCTGACGGTTGTCGCTTAATCGCTAGATGTTCATGCCTGCCCTTAAATCATTCCCAGACATCACGACAGAAGGCAAAGCACCTTAGTCTCATTGTTGCTGAGTCCACTTTCTCCTTCTTGCAACCATGCGATAACCTTCTCTTAACAGCCACCTGCATTATGACACATGTCACTCGATCATTGGTTCATTTACTGCATACTGGAGAACTGAGTCATCGTCTTGCTCTAGTGACATCCTAACTACGCTTTGCTACAAACTTCAAATGGCTAGTCACGTAGTCTCAGCTAAAATTTCTTAACCGCTATTTCTTTTCGAGACCACGCGACTGAAGGCCTGACTTAACTGTTAGCTTTGATTGATTTGGCGATAATGCGACATGAAGTAATCGCGAAGTCTGAGAACATTTTCATAACTATGAGAAATCTTCTGCGATCACCCGACTAAGCAGTGGGTCCCTTCTTCATAAAGCCTTATGACATAACTATCTCGTGACTACCCGACATGAAAGAAATCACTGAGTCTCGGAAGGCAAAGGAATATTCTGAAGTTTAGACGAGACTACGCGACACAAGGAAAATGCTAAGTTAGGAAGACAAATGGAATATTCATTCTGGGTAACACGATGAGGTGACTTGAATTAAAACACATGCCTTTAGTGAATGGAAAAAGTAACGCTGAAACATAAGACATGACCTAGGGTTTACAAAATTCATCGTTTAATACTTGGATAGCCTAGGGTTTTCAGGGTTTTTACCAATTTGAGCAAAGTTTAGACTTGAAAACCTGAAAACTTGACAGAGGTAAGGGCATAATGAACAAGAGATAGCTGAATTGAACACATCAAAACTAAGAGAGCAGGACAAGGAACCAGGGAAACAAGCAAAAATAGGAAATACAACCAACAATCGGTCAGAACAATGGCCTCTTTCAAATATTTTTCCTGGACTTCCTTGTGTTTGGGGGATGTGCACAGCAAATTAAGGATTGATATCAAGGTAGGGGTCTTACCCAACTGGTCAACAAAGTTGTAATCTTGAGGTACCTTGGGTTTGGATGGTGTGCCAGGCATAGTAATCTTGGTACGACGGGTAGCATCTGTGCATTGAGGGTTACTATCTCGAAAGGTCAGAGTGGACACATGTGAATCAGCCTTAGAGAAATAATTGATGGTATAGTCATGGCTGGTTTGAGTATAATTGAAATTATTCTTGGAATTTGAATTTGACGTAGAGGCATTCCCCTTTTCATGATCAACCAAGGGGTTTGTGAAGATAGCGTGGTCAGTTTTGGAAGATCCTGTCGTGGGTTCAACTTCAATCACACCTTGATCAATAAGGTCTTGGACTTTATGTTTTAATTTGTAGTAGGAATTGGTTATGTGTCCCTTTGTCCGATGATAATCACAATATTTTTTGTTGTCCCACCAAGGGGGTTTCACTTTTGGAGGATCACAGATCTTGGGTAATTGAATGTAATTGTTTTTCAATAATTTTTGTAGGATCGAATGTAGTGGTTCAACCAATGGCATGAATTGTCTTTGTGGTCCATATTTGTTCCTCGACAGTCGACGCTACCGATTTTTTTGTGCATTATCAATCATTTGTGCTTGAGGTTGTGTTTGAGCTGGTGTTGGAGGCGGTGCTTGAGTTGTTGTCTGCGTATTTGTAACAGTAGGTCCTTTGAGACTCACTTTTTTTTGTGTTGCATTGACTATCTGTGTGTCAACAATGCCATCATTTGTTACATTTTTATTTCATGACCAAAAATTTGTCTTGTCACTTGATGTGCTCGCATTCTGATTGTCCTTGGTGATCTTTAATACTCCTTTTTCAATAAGAGTATCTTCAATGTCAATCCCTTTTTTCATGAGCTTTTGGATGGTACTTGGTTGTTTGATTTTGAGCTCATACATCATCTCAGGTACTAGATTTTGGATAAATAATCAAATTTGTTGTTCTTCTGGCACATCAAAAGGACATTGACTCACCAAATTCCTCCATCACAATAGGAAGGCAATAAAGGATTCTCCAACCTTTTTTTTGGTTGTGCACAAGTCAATTAGCATAACCTCACTTGATATGTTGAGCGCAAAGTGAGAGATGAATTTTTCAGCTAGTTCTTTCCAAGATCTGATATTGCCGGGTAGTTTAGAGTACCAATCCATTGCTTGACCCTAAAGGCTTTGAGGGAAGAGTCTCATAAGGTATGTGTCATTGTTTTTAACCTAGATGCAAGACATATAAAATTCTCAAATGTGATCAATCAGATTACCTTTTCCTTTGTATTTATCAAACTTGGGTACTTCAAAATTGTTGGGAAAAGGAGGCATGTAAATGCTTGGATCGAACGGATTAGGACATAAGTCTCATTCTGTATAGAGTGTCTTTGTGTCCTTGAATTATAGATCATTTAGTTGCTTCTGCAAGCGTTGGATTTGTTGAATCATTTCATCATTCTGCAAAGGCTTCACTGCCTTTTTACGTTTATCAGAATGATGTGTCCACCTCGAATCCATTGAACGTCAACTATATTTTGAGGCCCGATCTAATTCTAACAATTCAGATGAGATGTCATGTACCGATGCCACATGTTGTCTGGCATGTTGCTAGGGATCTTCCACATGTTGTTGATTTATTGGTGGAGGATTATATTGCTGACCTTGTGTCCCATAGTACAGTTGGGAAACTTGCTGTTGATATCGTGGTGCATACTGCTATTGTTGATTTTGCACCACATGTTGTTGTTATTGAGACACATTTTTTGTTGTGCGACATATAGTTTTTTCTGCTGAACATATGGTTGCTGAACATGTTGTTGTTGTTGCGGTTGTTGAACATGTTGTTGGCTTTGTTGTTGAGCATACTGCTATTGTAAAGCATGTTGTTGTTGTATGTATTTTTGTTGTGAAGCATGCAATTTTTGTTGCGCATATTTCTATTGTAGAGCATGTTGTTGCTACTGTACATATCATTGCGTATGTTGTTGTTGTGGGTGTACTTGTTGCACCTTTGGACCTTGCACATGTTGGGTAATAGGATGAGATTATTGACCCATCGACATTGTCAGTTGTTGCATGTTATGATCTTGTTGAAATCCAAGTGGTCCAAGTATACCATCAAGATTTTTAGTCTTACATTTTTCTGGTGGTGCTTGAGACATCATGTTAACTTGGGCTGCAAATTGTGGTTGTATTGGTTACGCTGCATCTATAAGTGGTGCTTGTTGAGCTGCTTGGGCTTGTTGCACTTGTTGTGTTGGTTGTGTCACCTTAGGTGGAATTTGTGTGATATCCACAAGGCTCTTCTTCTTTTGATCTTGCAATTGATTTGGTATAGTTGTAGTAGTCACATTAGATACATCAAATGTGGGTACCCTTGGTGGTTCATTAAATGGTCCTTTTGACATTTTTGCATTTGAAGTGCTTCCTAGAAATGTTGTATGAGCTACCAAAGGAGGACCACTTGGTTGTGATTCTTCAAAAGGGGGTACATCTGGCATGCCCCAAGGAAATGTGAATGTCTCATTTGATCCTTTTGGAAAGCGATTCTTTAAATCAATCCTCCATGTTCTTTTAGGACCCTTTTTAGGGATTTGTGTAGCATTTTCCATCTCAGGAGGAGGTATTTCTACTTCTTCAAATAAAGGATTTTCCAATGGTATATAAGTTTCCCTTGGAGGAATATCGACAATTAAATAATTTCACTATCATTTTCATGTTAGCTCCATAGATGACTCATCGAAGGGTTATTCTTTCTTTTCTCTATCCCACACCACTAAGGCTTGGTTCTCTTCCAAAGTAGATGGTGGGGGAGTTTGATATTCCAAAAATAATTGAGGATTTGTCTTTCAAATTACTTTGATATATCATCTCGGATCTCAAGTGATGAGGTATGTTAATGTCTGCTGAAATTTTTTTTCTTAACGACCTCGTCAATTTCCTCTTTAGGTAAATCTTTGAAGGAAGAAAACTTTCCATGCAAGTCTCTAGAATCTGAAGAGGGACTTGAGGCATTGCAAGGATCTTGATTATCTGGTGGTGGTGGAGGAGGTTGATAAGATCTAAAATCTATGTTTGGCATGGGTTGTTGTTGCAAATTATTGGGTTTGACTTGATTGTCTTGACAAGTTTGTTGGTATTCCTCCTCAGGTGTAGAGGCAACACTACCTTGGCCAGGTGGCATAGGTACAAATATTGATTCAAAAGCTAGCGGAGGTCCCCACTGAATAGTGCCAAGTTTGGTGAAGAATTTGAAGGATATCCCATGTTGCATAGATCATTGCTTGAACTAGGTTCTTGAGGGAATGTGACATGTCTTGGGTCATGAAATGTTTGATGCACTTCTTCCAATGGTTGCATGTTGATTAGGTCACTTTGATTATGATAAGAAACACTTTGTCTTGGATCAAAAGGTAATTTTGATTCTGGTTGTGATGTAAACATAGGTAATTGAGGATCTTGTGAAAACTGGCATGATTACTATATGCAAATGCAAGATTTTTTTGGAATTTTTTTATTTTTTGGAAATGCAAGTTTGAAATTCCACTTTGGAAATGCAAGGAACTTATGAAAATGCAATCTAAGGTTTATGCAATTGTGTTTTTGGTTTTTTGGACTTTAACAATTAATATTTTGAAAGAAGACAAACCTAAGAGCACAACCTCATGAGGTTGAATAAGAATCTTGACTTGAAAAATAGGATTTTTGGAACAAGGGACAAGTTTGATAAAAAAGGCTTAGGTCAAATCCATCATGACAAAGGTTAAATATGACCAATTGATAAGGATAGGGGGTTTAAAATATTGGGACAAAAGGGACCAAGTCAAGATCCTTTTTTCAACACCATCAAGAAATGGTCTATGATTTGGATACTTTCTAGGATTGTTTACAAAGTTTTTAAAGAGGATCTAGAAATGAGCTAAGTATCCAAGAGGGATCTGATTAGGACTTATGCAAAAGGGACTATAATGAGGATTGAAATGAGGTCTATAATGTAAGGAATTTTTGAAATGCACAATGCAAGGAGATTAGGTCATGAATATCCAATATGAAGGCTATCAAGCATGCCAATAGGTTCCAAGTGAAAAGTTCAAGGTTCCATATGTTTACTCAAAGACAAGGTTTGTTGTGACCATTTGATTGTTCTTGAAGATTGATTTGGAAAAAGAGTTCTTTAAGGAGATTTTTTTTAAAGATTTCTTCATTTTTATTAAGGTTTGAACACCCACACAAGATACATAATTCAAAATGGCTATTGTAAAAAGGAGCAAACACACCAGTTCCTAAGGATAGTGTTGCCCCACTTTTGGTCTTTATATCTAAAGACAAAAATGGATGTTTTATGTGTAGTAGCAGTCATGGAAGTTTCATGCAATTCCAGAGTCTAGGTCTAGAGATCTCCTTAGGATAGAAGGCCTTTATTAGATTTCCCTAACTTGACTTCTCCTTCCTAAGCTGCGGGGATTCTGGGTATGAAAGTCATATTTTATCCGGTAGGTTAAGTCCCTGATCTGGTAAAGGCCATGTTTTAAAAGCATGCTGACTTCAAAATTACATACAGATGAAATACTTTGCTTCATATCTTCAAGTTGTAGCATTGGCGGGAAATCAAGTTTTGGCTTCTCCATTGCAGAAAATCACATATGGGGTGTGCCTTCCGCAATTGACAGACTTAAGAATATCAAAGATAAATAAAGATGGAAATTAAGGAAATCAAGGACAAGAAAGCTTTGAGCACTCATATCAAACCTATGGGAAGAAAAAGAAATGATCAAACAGAGAAGATTTCATGGAATTCACCATAGCCGAAAAAGCAAAAAATGGCTTCTCCTCTGCTCCTACCGGTGGGTTTCTACTCGCGAGATACATTTTCTGCCAAACTATCTAGTTGAAGAAATTTTGAAGGATAATTCATTCCATAAGAGATTTGGCACATGAAAGGGCCAATGGAATAAACATATATCATTTTGGCACCCCTATAGGCCAGAATTCTCATTTGGCAGATTTTTAGATAGGGAGCACTCCAGAAGGATTTTTCCGCCCAAAGGAGAAGCAGAAAATTAATTCTCTGCCGCTTCAAGAAAGATACCATTACGGTTACTAAAGTAAAAAAATGTTTTCTAACGGCATGTAAGCAATGTAATTAATTCAAATAAGGCTATTTTACTTTGTAACAAACTTTCTCATTAATGTAAAAGTCTTTTCATTCGTGTGGTGTGGGAAGTCAGTCGTTAAACAGTAATAATTCAAAAAGTATAAAATCGGTTGAAGATTTGGAACTGGAGCCACCATCGTTCACCAAATTGTCTAAATTTGAAGTAGCTAAGATCAGTTGCTCCTTGTCTCTATTTTCTGAAGAGAAATTCAAATCTCCAAGGCGAATCATACATCCATGGCTTCTAGATTTGTGGGATTCGATGGAATGAACGACATCACTTCCGAATGGCACAAAATCTCAGACACCTCGCTGAATTTCTTCAAAATGCAAAACTTTCAGAACAAATTGAGAGTAGAGAAGATATACCCTATCATTGAGAAGTTAAGTAGAGTGGGTTAGTCGAAGCCACTGGTTTTCCTGTAGCCGTTCAAGCTCCTGAGTTGGTCTGGGAATGTATAGCCCGATACAACCTAGACACCAAGCAAATTCTCCTCTCGGACAACACGGTGCTCCTCTCCATTGATAAAGAATCTATCTAGAATTCTCTCTGTATCCTAGAGCAAGTGGAATACTCTGAGATGACTTATAGCTAGGCGGTTTCTGAATATTCAGCAAAGAGGCTATTCTAGAAAAGATAAATTATGATTTCATGGTTTAAAGAACCCAAGAGCGTCAAGGGCAAGCTGCCCAAAACATTATTTCATGCAAATCTGAAACTCGAGATCATGGACATTCTGGTATTACTTCACGGGATTAGAGGTGAGGGTGAAGCTTTTAATTTTATTAAACAACATTTCTTCCTGGTACAGATAAACTGTTCTCAGCATCATTTTATAGATTGGGCCTTGATGGTGAGTGAGAATCTCTCAAATGCCCTAAATAGGGCCAAGTTCCAGAATGAATTTTACATGTCTTCTGTCCTTATATATATTTTAGCTACAATTCAAATCTTTCCTGGACTTCCTAGATTAGAGGAATTCCCAGATGATGTGAAAAGCTATGATTTTTTCCCTTCTCTACAACTATAAAATAGTTATGTCGATTATCTCAAAGTTAATGATGCCTTTACAATGAGACTATGCAGGGAGCTACAAGGTTTTCCAGAGACGAGATTTTCACCTGAAGCCAAGGATTTTATAAGCCAATTTGGATGCTATTTTATTCAGTTCGGAGACTTCTCATATTTTCATCTTGCAGGTTTTGATGACTTTCCTTTGAAACTTCCCAGATATCCTATAGACATGATCGTGCTGATTGAAGTAATGAGGCAAGCGCTCTAGGTGAACTTGATCTATTCAGAGGAAAATAAGAAAGGCTACGAGTTCCCAATGGCCATCAGAGCTTATAGCTATGAATCCCAATCAAAGGCAAAGAATGTCCTTAAAACATTCTCAAAGAAGTTCTCTCTGGCAACATATGTCATTCTGAGGCCACAGTATGACCTGGTTGATTATGACAAAGATGTCTTACAGATGAGCCAAGCCATTCACCATGTACCTGATATTGAAGACTATTGGGCCAACTGCAAAGATGATCTAGAGAGTAGGGAAAGATTCTATGCCCAGCTAACCATTGAACATATCAAAAAGTTCAATGTCAACATTGCGGTGGAAGGACTAGAAGATGATGGTAATCATCTATATGATGACACCTACTTTGAGAAAATAAAGTCCACCCCTATCATCTCAGAGCCTATGCTAGACCAGGCGGTAAGTGACTTACAGACTCTAATGGAGGGTATTTACAAAAGAATAACTCAATGGGTTGAGTGGACTGCAGGCCGCAAGAAGAAGTCAGAGAGGAAACCTCCCGCTCAGTGAACTTCGGCGAAGGAAACTACTGGCGTGGCAACCACTTCCTCAACAAAAATCACTACTATTGCAAAGGGATCAATTCAATCTTTAGGAGGAGGTGATGAACCTCCTGAGAAACCTTCTCTCTTAGAGAAAACTTGTGGGGAAGGTCCTCTTCCAGATGTCAGAACCATAGAAGAAGAAGCTGACCCGACAAATTAAATTAAGTCTACAGCTGAGCTCTCTAAAGCTACAGAGTCTGAATAGCCAATTAGTGTCATTTCTATAGATAATTTGGCTAGGAATTCAACCCAAGAAAATCCAAAGAAGATGTCCTCTGTTATAGTTGAAGTTGGGGAGGATAGCCCTAGTACCTCTACAGAATTTGATAAGAGAGGTGAGGAGAAACAAGAGGCAGCTCAGGTTGTGAAATTGATCTCCTCCTCACCTGCTTCAGTGAATCCATTCGCCTCCCATCCCAAAGCCACTCCTCCACTAATTAGGAAGTTGTTCATTGAAGAATTGGTCTCTGCCAACAAGGTCACAAGCGCAGAGTCATGGATAGAAAACACTCTAGAGCGCAAAAGGAAGAGGGTGGAGGAAGCAATTCCCAGCAAGGACACTCTGTCATGGGATTTTCAGCCCAAGGGTACTACAAGAAAGAAGAAGAGTGTAAAGACAATGTCTACCCTGGGGTGTGATTTGAAGATAGGGAACTTCACCATGGAAGTAGCCAAGCCCACCAAAGAAGGCAGACTCAAAGATCTGACAAATTCTAACTTTCAATTGCAGTCATTTGATATGGGCATGGCTTGACATGATACTAAAGTGGATTGGTGGAATTCCACCAATGTGATAATAGAGAAAGAGCTGGAAGACCTCAAGGCTTCCAAAGTTCAGCTCAAGGCAAAAGTAGCTCAGCTGACTGATTTCATCAGACAGCTCCTAACTCCTATTGTGAGTGCCCCCAGTACCCAAACTTATTTCGATCCCAGCGCTACTGAGAACCAAGCCATTCTGGCTAAGTTGCAAGAGGATCAACATTATGGACAAATTGGTAAGAGGTGGATTGAGAGGCTTGAGTCAGAAGGCCTAGTGATCATTGAGCAGTTAGGTAATGTTGTTCTAAGGCTAGAAATAGAGAAGAGCAACATTGAGAAGAATCTACAGAGTCTCACTGCAGAGAGAGTGAGATGCCAAGAATGCATAGTCATGTTGCATGTGGCAGGGAAAATGAAGACTAAGGAGGCCCTAAAAGATAAGATCCTATAGAAGCACTATGAGCCCTTGATTGAATGGCTCCAAAGTTTGGAATTCAAAATCGAGATGATCATTCAGGCCGAGACAGGGCTACAACGAAAAGATGTTAAGGTGCAAGAGGAGAAGAGTAAAGATTATAAACTCCTTCTAGGAATTCATGTGGAATCGAAAACTAGCAGAGAAGGAAAAGCAATAGTTGGGGTGCCCAACATGTAGAAGTCATTCATAGATTATCTGCACAAGTTAGTAGAGCAGTCTTCGACTTATTTAGACAAGGTGCCAGAACTCCAGCAATTGAGTGGGTGTATCTTTAGGGCTGTGGAAGAGATGAAAGACTGGATAGAAGAAATCAAGGCTCTATCCAAAGAACATTCCAAATGGCTTGTCCGTTACACCAATGTCCATGTTAATAGACAGGAAGAGCTCATCCAAGTCATCACTGCCGTGATCACCTATAGGGCCAAAATAGATAAGGGAAAGGAAATTGAATCATAAATATATTCTCTCCTTGTTCTATTTTTGGTTAAGTTTTGTAATGGATAAACCTTTGGTTATCATTTCTGGTTGGGAAGTTGAACCGTTTCGGTTACTCTTTTTTTTTTGTAACGGTTCATTTTGGAACTCTATATGTATTAATCCAAAAATCAATACAAAGATCGACTAAATTTTGGTGTGCAGAATATCATTGTTGCTGAGTCAATTGTGTATATCTGAATGCCATTTCTTTAACTATTCCATTACATTTCATTTATCCTCCTATTGGATTTGAACCTCTCTTTTGAGGTAGATTGCAATCTGTATTCGAACCAGAATTCTGTATTAAGATTTGATACGGTTAATAAAGGTGGAAATCAGTTGCTACTCTAAGTTTTGGGAATGTTCTTACGATATAGATTGACTCAATATCATTGCATTGTTAATTTTAATTCTTTCATCTACATTTTTAGTAGTTGTCCATGCATTACCAGCTTTGGGAATTAATCTGACTGATAAAGTCTCAAAATTGGCTAGATTTAAAATTGTATTTACTTTTCCTGAGCTATTTTCTGTCTAGATTTGGCTTGGTTTACCTCTCCTGCTCTTGGGTTAAGAGAATACCCCTATTAGGTTAGGAAAGACTAAAATTAATCGAACATTATTCACATAAGGGAGCTATACCTTCCAATTCAGAGGGAAAAAGGTTCTCAAGTAACTATTTCCCAACTGTTGTATTTGATTGTTCTTACACAATTCTGGGTATTTTAGAGTCAAATTCAAAAGAACAATCTGTTTACCAATAGATTTTTGGCGACTCTACTGGGGAGATGAACAATCATTATACCAGAAGCATACAATGAGGAAAAATGGTGCTTCACCATGAAAATATAACCCCTATGCTCCAACCTAATCTTGGATTCCAAGACGATCAAGAAGACCTCATTTCCTCATTACATACTTTCATCTGGAGATACAAGAGAAGCACTGAACATTATAGAAACACCAGTCAAGTGCTTGAACTGGAAGAAGTTAGAGTAGAAGTGCTTGAGAGAATCTTACAAAGAAGAAATCTGAGAAGGGTAGAGTGTGAAGTTAGGCCACAAAACTAGGCAAAAATATGGAGCCTAAAAGATTTCTCAGAAGTACCAGGAAAGAAGGCAGCACAGACCCAGTCTTTGAGAGACTTGTGGATATTAACTTTGCTCTCCTAGAAGTACCTCATCGGAGAAATAAAGTTGCAAGGAGCTAGAGCAGACCTTCTTCACCTCCTAAACAAACCACCCAGTTATCCACCACTTGCCAAGTGTTGACATTGCACGGAGTAGTTTCCCCTCTTGTCGTCAACCTAACACCCTACTTACCCCAAGTAGCTATGGTGCTCCCTTGGGCCACTGCGGTCGGACCTCTGCAACTAGCTGCATATAACCCTCTCCCTACAGGCTCTAGAAAGAACTTTCCCAAATTCTCTGGAGACTGGAAGGTATCTATAGATGAGCATATTGCCACGTTCTTCACTTTAGTTAACATTCTAGCTGTCCAAGAAGAAGATGTGGCCGTCAGACTATTCATTGAGACTCTCATCGAAGGTGCCGCTGATTGGTTTCATCATTTACCTGATTCTTCTATTACCAATTGGGCTACTATGAGAGTCACCTTCAAAAGAAGGTTTAAGACCACTAAAGATGAACATGCCCTATTAACTCAATTGACTTCTATCAAGAAAGAGCCATCGATCAGCCTGAGAGATTTTGTAGCTAAATTTAGTAAGCTGGTAAATCGTATCCCAGCGGCTGACAGGCCTATGACGGGAAATTTGAAAACTTTCTTCATAAGTGCTATGCCACACAGAGAACTACTGTAGAACTCAAAGACCACATGATTTCATCCAGGAAATGGAAAAGGGAGATACAGTCTAGAGCCAGCAGTAGCAATATTACATTGTCTGATGAGATGCTCCAAAAATTGTTTAATGAATTCACTGCCTTCAAGAGACAACTTCCCAGATTCAATAAACCCTACCAGCAAAACTTATAAGAGCAGCCTGTGAGATATAATGACAGGAGGAATACAGAAGGAAAAATGTTACAATAAACTACTCTACCATAGAGGCTAGCTATAGAGGCACCTCCTAAAAGAGGTAATATGTGTGCCTTCAACTTAACCATAGATCATGATGGGGAAAGCTATCCCGATGTAGCCCATGCTTGGAAAATGCATCAGATCGACAAGTGGAATGCTGGAGCATCTGGAGAAAAACCAGATTCATACTCACATGGTGACTCTAAAAGCTTATATTTAGAGTATTAATTAGATTCAAAGCAAGACGCAACATGTTATGCCACCATAGATGGGACCTCTTATGTGGTCTGGACTCAGAGTCAGAAAGATAAAGGCCCTGGTTCGTCACTGCCTAAAAACAATGAGGCCTCTACTTCCAATTCAAAGGATCCTAATCAAGGTATGAGGATTCCTCAACTAGGTAAATAACAAAACTCTTTTGACATTATTCAATTCTGTAGAGATTCCAAAATTCAGATTTCCCCCATAGACTATCTTAAGGCTAATCTTGTTGAGTTGCAAAAGCTGGTAGATTATTGTAAAGGTGGGAACCAAGAGTTAAATCAAAATGTCATGACTACCATAGAAAATGAGTCCTTATTTGCAGACCCAGTTGAACAGAGGGAATCATCTATTTTAGCCACCTTCCCAGGCCAAAAGCTTGATCCATTCTATGTGTCTTTATATATTAATGGTTGTAGATTAAGCAATTGTATAATAGACTCTGGGGCATCAAACAATGTAATGCCATCTACCATGGCCAAAGCCTTGGGACTTACCCTCACCAAAGCCCATGGTAGATGTTACTCCATGGATTCCAAGCAAGTACCCCTAGTTAGCTAGATTAAGGATGCTTAAGTGGCCTTAGTAGCACATCCCGAGAAGAAGATGTTGTTAACCATCCTCGTCGGTGATATACCTACTAGCTACGGTTTGTTGTTAAGCAGAATTTTTTTCCAGAGACCTTGGAGGGGAGATAAAGCTGGATTGGTCCCAAGCCCTGATCCCAGTAGGTAACAAAAAGATTAAACTGGTCCCTAAGGAAAAGGCTAAGTTTATAGTGTTGAAATCTGATGATCCTAAGGCTCAAATCTTGTATCAAGAATTGGAGTTTGGCAATTATATGTTGTTCACTGACGAACCTGAGAAAGAAACAAAAATCGCTAAAGAGGAAAAGCAATTTTCTGCTGAAGAAACACCACCACAGATATGGACTCTTGAATTTGATGACAGTTGTGCATTGTCAAGATCTGGTGTTGGTGTGGTTTTGATATCACCCGACATAGTATGTGAGTCGTTGGCTTACAAATTAGAGTTTGGAAACACCAACAACACTGCCGAATATGAAGCCCTTCTATTAGGGATTGCCGCCACAAAAGAAAGAGGTGTGAAAATTTTGAGAGCTCATGGTGATGCTAAGCTAATTGTATGACAAGTCAAGAATCAGTACTCTGTAAAGAACCATAGGTTGAAGAACTACAAAAATAGAGTATGGGATGAAATAGAAGCATTGGATGCTTTTTTTATCGAATCTATGCCAAGAGAGTTGAATTCCAAAGCCAATTCTTTAGCTGTCTCAGCTTCATTACTACTTCCCCACCCAGAATTCAAAGATAAAAAATACCAAGTGGAAGTTATATATCGACCATTTGTGCTTGATAGCATAGAGGATTGGCAAGTTTTTGAAGATGAGAAAAATCTCCTTCTCTTTCTAGAGAGCGGTGGTGACTTCCACAAAGATATTCATGGCAACCGTAAAGGAAGCCGCCAAAGTGAGCCAAAGAAAGATAAGTTACATGTTATTGAATTGCAAGGTAATATCATTCCACCCCATCTAGTCACTCTTGAAAAACTCTTCAACAGACATGACATGTTTGTGAAAAAGAAAAGAATTGAAAGAGGGCCTACCACTGGTGAATATGAAGGAATGCATATTGGAACTGAAAAATACCCCAAAATGATCAATATTGGGAAGTGTTGTACAGAAGAAGAAAGGAATGAGGCCAAGAAGCTTTTTCTAGAATACTCAGATGTTTTCGCCTGGAGCTATGAAGATTTGAAAAGTTTTATGTACGGGAAATTCAAACACCAGATTCCCTTGAAACCTGAAGCTACTCCTTTCAGATAGAAATAGAGAAACTACAACCCCAAAGTTGCTGATGCCATATTCAGAAAAGTTGATAAAATGCTCAAAGCCAAGATCATATATCCCATCCATCACTCTACTTGGGTTGCGAATATAGTTCCTGTGAGGAAGAAGAACGGAGAAATAAGGATTTGTGTTGACTTTAAAAATCTAAATCAATCTTCTTTGAAGGAAAATTATGCCCTCCCCAACATGGATCATCTTTTGAAAATCGTAGCAGGAGCCGAAATGATGTCTATGTTAGATGGATTCTCAGGGTATAATCAGATAGAAGTTGCGGAGGCAGATCAACATAAAATGGCTTTCACCACCCTGTGGGGGACCTTTGCATATCACAGGATGTCGTTCGGATTGATCAATGCCAGAGCCACTTTTCAGAGAGGTATGGATCTTTCTTTTAGCAATATGAAGAACAAAATCATTGGTATGTTTTTGGATGATCTTACCGTGTTCTCTAAAAAGAGAGTAGATGATATAAATTATCTAAGAAGAGTATTGCAAAGGTGCCAGGAGGATGGGATTTCATTGAATCCCAAAAAATTAGTGTTTTGCGTAACTAAAGGGAAACTATTGGGTCATATAGTCTCTCAGGAAGGTATAAGGATCGATCCTGAAAGAGTGAGAGCTATTCAGCAACTGAGTTTACCGGTAAATAAAATAGGAGTGAAGTCTTTTTTTGGTCAAGTCAACTTCCTCAGGAGATTTGTCCCTGATTTCTCTGAAATTACTAAACACATTATTGATATGATGAAGGGGAATGTGAATTT
>MU223655.1:2255087-2280809 GCA_018584345.1 Thuja plicata
GCTAACACCCCAGTATTATGTCATCCAGATTATAAGAAAGATTTTATAATCTACTGTTATTCTTCTGAACATACTCTGTCAGCTATTCTAATGCAAGAGAATGAGGAGGGAATTCAAGCCCCCATAGCTTTTATGAGTACACCTCTAAAGAACCATGAGCTGAGATATTCTCAGACTGAAAAGCACGCTTTTGCAACAGTAAAAGCTCTTAAAAATTTTAGATTTTATATCCTACATTCCCACTCCCTGGTGTATGTACCTGAGGCTGCAGTGAAGACTATTTTGACTCAAAAAGATGTGGTATGTAACAACTGAGGAGCGTGGGTAGCAAAAACCCAAGAATACAACATAGAGATCAAGCCTACCAAGTTGGTGAGATGGAATGCTTTATGCAAAGCAATGGCAGAAAATCAAGCAAACGAAGACCCAAGAGCTACATAGCTGGTTTTGGTGGTAAGTATGCAAGACCCATGGTTTGAGAACATTGTGTATTTCTTAACCTATGGTGAATGTCCTAAAGGATTAACTTCAAAGAAAAGGCAAGACCTAAAAAAAAAGGCTTCTAAATATGTAATCTAGGAAGATAGACTATATAAGAGATCTATAGATGGAACATTCCTCCGATGTGTCGATAAACAGCAAAAAGAGAAACTATTAAAAGTTTTTCATGATGAAGCTTGCGGAGTACATTTCTCCTCATCAGTCACCACATTCAAAATTTTGAGACAATGTTATTACTGGTCGGGAATGTTTAAAGATGCATACCAGTGCGTGTCAAGATGAAAAAAATGTAAGATGTTTATCGGGAAGCCACAGTTAGTAGCATTACCCCTCAGACCCGTGATAATTGAAGGACCATTCCAATAGTGGGGACTCAATTTTATTGGCCCTATAAACCCTACGTCCAGTGCAGGTCATACTTATATAATTACTGCAACTGACTATTTCACAAAATGGGTGGAAGCCAAGGTGACCAAAATAACTACTTCAGAGATAGTATATGAGTTCATCAAAGAAAACATTCTGGTAAGACTTGATGTACCTATTAAGTTGGTTATGGCTAATGCCACATACTTTTCCTCTCAAGAGATTACTAAATTCTGTTTTGAGTATGGCATCATGATCAACCACTCTTTTGATTATTTCCCTCAAGGGAACAGTCAAGCATAATCTAGCAACAAAAATTTAGTGAACATCATGAAAAAGATCGTGGCAGAAAACTAGCGAAATTGGCATAAAAAGATCCATGAAGCCCTCTGGGTGGATAGAGTGACACCCAAAAGAGCTATTGGTGTATCTCCTTTTGAAATCATCTACGGAGTAGAAGCTAGTTTTCCATTGCCATTGGAATTAGCAACTTGCAAGCTGAAGACAGTAGTAGATGATGGCATACATGAAGACGATTTGGAGAAAAGGATCCTGTACCTGAGAAAATTGGAAGAAGAAAGGGAGAAAATGGTTGATCATATCATGCATCATCAGATGCGTGTGAAGAATCTGTTTGATAAAAAGAGCAGGCCCTGGAAATTTATGGAAGGAGACATGGTGTTGTTGTGGGACAAGCGTAGGGAACCCAAAGGCATGCATAGGAAATTTGAAACACTATGGAAAGGACCTTTCAAAATCCATCAGGCATTCCATAAAAATTATTTCAAATTGGCTTATCCAGATGGAGAGGTACTACCCGTGACGTATAATGGTTAGGATTTGAAGCTCTATCAGATCTAAATTGAAAACAGGTAACCCCTGTATTGTACCATAGTTACGTTTAGTTCCTCTTCTTGTTTTCCTAGTTAGGTTCCCTTTCTACTTTCCTCCCTATGTATCACTTTAGTTTTTGTCGTGAGCTGCCTTTTTGTTGAGCTTTGTGAAACCAGAGATTTTAGTTCCTTGCTTAGACATGAGAATGCCCAAGTCCCCAGACAGAGCCAGCTGTTGCCCCACTTTTGGTCTTTATATCTCAAGACAAAAATGGATGTTTTATGGGTAGTAGTAGTCATGGAAGTTTCATGCAAGTCTGGAGTCTAGGTCTAGAGATCTCCTTATGATAGAAGGCCTTTATCAGATTTCCCTAACTTGACTTCTCCTTCCTAAGCAAGGGGGATTCTGGGTATGAAATTCATATTTTATTGGGTAGGTTAAGTCCCTGATCTGGTAAAGGCCGTGTTTTAAAAGGTTTCTAACTTCAAAATCACATACAGATGAAATACTTTGCTTCATATCTTCAAGTTGTAGCATTGGTGGGAAATCAAGTTTTGACTTCTGCATGGTGAAAAATCACATATGGGGTGTGCCTTCCGCAATTGACAAACTTAAGAATATCAGAGATAAATAAAGATGGAAATTGAGGAAATCAGGGACAAGAAAGCTTTGAGCACTCATATCGAACCTACAGGAAGCAAAAGAAATGATCAAATGAAGAAGATTTCATGGAATTCTCCATAGGTAGAAAAGCGGAAAATGGCTTCTCCTCTGCTCCTGCCGGTGGGTTTCAAATTGCGAGATATGTTTTCTGCCAAACTATCTAGTTGAAGAAATTTTGAAGGGTAATTCATTCCATAAGAGATCCGGCACATGAAAGGGCCAATGGAATCAACATATATCATTTTGGCACCCCTATAGGCCAGAATTCTCATTTGGTGGATTTTCAGATAGGGAGCACTCCAGAAGGATTTTTCCGCCCAAAGGAGAAGTGGAAAATTAATTCTCCGCCGCTTCAAGAAAGTTACCGTTACAGTTACTAAAGTAAAAAATGTTTTCTAACGGCATGTAAGAAAAGTAAATAATTCAAATAAGGTTGTTTTACTTTGTAACGGACTTGTTCATTAATGTAAAAGTATTTTCATTCATGTGGCACGAGAAGATGGCTGTTAAATGGTAATAATTCAAAAAGTACAAAATCGGTTGAAGATTTCAAACTGGAGCCACCGTCGTTCACCAAATTGTCTAAATTCAAAGTAGCTAAGATCAGTTGCTCCTTGTCTCTGTTTTCCAAAGAGAAATTCAAATCTTCAAGGTGAATCATACATCCATGGCTTCTAGATTTGTGGGATTCAACAGAATGAACAGCATCACTTCTGAATGGCACAAAATCTCAGACACCTCACTGAAGTTCTTCGACATGTAGAAATTTCAAAATAGATTGAGAGTAGAGAAGATACACCCTATCACTGAGAAGCTTAAGGAGAGTGGGTTAGTGAAAGCCACTAGTTTTCCTGTAGCCGTTCAAGCTCCTAAGTTGGTCTGGCAATGTATAGCCCGATACAACCCGGACACCAAGAAAATTCTCCTCCCGAAAAACACAGCGCTCCTCTCCATTGATAGAGAATCTATCCAGAATTCTCTTTGTATCCCAGAGCAAGAAAAATGCTCTGAGATAACTTATAGTCGAGTGGTTTCTAAATATTCAGCAAAGAGGCCAGTCTAGAAAAGAGAAATTATGAAGTCATGGTTTAAAGAACCCAAGAGCGCCAAGGGCAAGCTGCCCAAAACATTATTTGGCACAAATTTGAAACCTGAGATCGTGGATATCCTGGTATTACTTCACATGATTAGAGGTGAGGGTGAAGCTTTTAATTTTATTGAACAACATTTCTTCCTGGTCCAGATAATCTATTCTCAGCATCATTTTATTGACTAGGCCTTGATGGTGAGTGAGAATCTCTCAGATGCCCTAAATAGGACCAAGTTCTAGAATGAATTTTACATGTCTTCTATCCTTATATATATTTTAGCTATGATTCAAATCTGGCCTGGACTTCCTAGATTAGAGGAATTCCTAGATGATGTGAAAAGCTATGATTTTTTCCCTTCTCTGCAACTACAAAATAGTTATGCCGATTATCTCACAGTTAATGATGCCTTTACAATGAGACTGTGTAGGGAGCTACAAGGTTGTCCAGAGAGGAGATTTTATCCTGAAGCCATGGCTTTTATAAGCCAATTTGGATGGTATTTTATTCAGTTCAGAGACTTCTCATATCTTCATCTTGTAGGTTTTGATGACTTTCCTTTGAAACTACCCAGATATCCTATAGACATGATCATGTTGATTGAAGTAATGAGGCAAGCGCTCTAGGTGAACATGATCTGTTTGGAGGAAAAGAAGAAAGGCTACGAGTTTTGAATCGCCATCGAAGCTTATAGTTGTGCATCCTGATCAGAGGTGAAGAATGTCCTTAAAACATTCTCGAAGAAGTCCTGTCTGGAAACATATGACATTCTAAGGCCACAGTATCACCTAATTGATTATGCCAGAGACATCTTATAGATGAGCTAGGCCATTCACCATGTACCTGATATTGAAGACTATTGGGCCAACTACAAAGATGATCTAGAGAGTAGGGAAAGATTCTATGCCCAGCTAACCATTGAACAGATCAAAAAGTTCAATGTCAACATTGCGGTGGAAGGGGTAGAAGATGATGGTAATCATCTGTACGATGACACCTACTTGGAGAAAATAAAGTCCACCCCTATCAGCTCAGAGCCTATGCTGGACTAGGTAGTAAGTGACTTACAAACTCTGATGGAGGGTATTTACAAAAGAACAACTCCATGGGTTGAGTGGAATACAGGCTACAAGCAGAGGTCAGAGAGGAAGCCTCCTGCTCAGCAAACTCTAGCGAAGACAACTACTAGCATGGAAACCACTTCCTTAGAAACAATCTCTACTATTGCAAAGGGATCAATTCAACCTTCGGGAGGAGGTGATGAACCTCCTAAGAAACCTTCTCTCTTAGAGAAAATTTGTGGGGAAGGTCCTCTTCTAGATGTCAGAGCCACAGAAGAAGAAGCCAACTCAAAAAATCAAATTAAGTTTACAGCTGAGCTCTCTAAAGCTATAGAGTCCAGATAGCCAATTAGTGTCATTTCTAAAGATACTTCAGCCAGGACTTCAACCCAAGAAACTCCAAAGAAGACGTCCCCTATTATAGTTGAAGCTGGGGAGGATAGCCCTAGTACCTTTACAGAATCTGATAAGAGAGGTGGGGAGCAATAGGAGGTAGCTCAGGTTGTGAAATTGATTTCCTCCTCACCTTCTTCAGTGAATCCATTTGCCTCCCATCCCAAAGCCACTCCTCCACTCATTAGGAAGTTGTTCATTAAAGAATTGGTCTCCGCCAACAAGGTCACAAGCGCAGAGTCATGGATAGAAAACACTCTAGAGAGAAAAAGGAAGAGGGTGGAGGAAGAAATTCCCAGCAAGGACACTCTGTCATAGGATTTTCAGCCCAAGGCTACTACAACCAAGAAAAAGAGTGTAAAGACAATGTCTACCCTGGGGCATGATCCAGAGATAGGGCACTTCACCATGGAAGTAGCCAAGCCCACCAAAGAAGGCAGACTCAAAGATCTGGCAGCTTCAAACTTTCAGTTGCAGTCATTTGATATGGGCGTGGCTCAACATGATACTAAAGTGGATTGGTGGAAGTCCACCAATGTGATAATAGAGGAAGAGTTGGAAGACCTCAAGTCTTTCAAAGTTTAGCTCAAGGTAGAAGTAGCTCAGCTGACTGATTTCATCACACAGCTCCTAACTCCTATTGTGAGTGCCCCCAGTACCCAAACTTCTTTTGATCATAGCGCTGCTGAGAACCAAGCCATTCTGGCTAAGTTGCAAGAGGATCGACATCATGGACAAATTGGTAAGAGGTGGATCGAGAGGCTTGAGTTAGAAGGCCTAGTGATCATTGAGTGGTTAGGTAATGTTGTTCTAAGGATAGAAATAGAGAAGAGCAACATTGAGAAGAATCTACAGACTCTCACTCCAGAGAGAGTGAGATGCCAAGAATGCATAGTCATGTTGCATGTGGAAGTAAAAATGAAGACTAAGGAGGCCCTAAAAGCTAAGATCCTATAGAAGGGTGATGAGCCCTTGATCAAATGGATCCAAAGTCTGGAATTCAAAATTGAGATGATCATTCAGGCCGAGACAGGGCTACAACAAATAGATGTTAAGGTGCAAGAGGAGCAGAGTAAAGATTATAAACTCCTTCTAGGACATCATGTGGAATCAAAAACCAGCAGAGAAGGAAAAGAAATATTTGGGGTGCCCAACATGCAGAAGTCATTCACAAATTATCTACACAAGTTAGTAGAGAAGTCTTCGACTCATTTAGACAAGGTGCTAGAACTCCAGCAATTGAGTGGGTGTATCTTTAGGGCTATGGAAGAGCTGAAAGACCAGACAAAAGAAATCAAGGCTCTAGCCAAAGAAAATTCTAGATGGCTTGTCTGTTACACCAATGTACATGTTAATAGACATGAAGAGCTCATCCAAGTCATCACTGTTGTAATCACCTATAGGGCCAAAATAGATAAGGGCAAGGAAACTAAATCATAAATATATTCTCTCCTTGTTCTCTTTTTGGTTAAGTTTTGTAAGGGATAAACCTTTGGTTATCATTTCTGGTTGGGAAGCTGAATCATTTTGGTTACTCCTTTTTTTTGTAACAGTTCATTTTGGAACTCTATATGTATTAATCCAAAAATCAATACAAAGGTCGGCTAAATTTTGGTGTGTAGAATATCATTATTGCTGAGTCAATTGTGTATGTCTGAATGCCATTTCTTTAACTGTTCCATTGCATTTCATTTATCTTCCTATTGGATTTGAACCCCTCTTTTTAGTTAGATTTGTAATCTGTATTCAAACCAGAATTTTGTATTAAGATTTGATATGGTTAATAAAGGGGGAAATCAGTTGCTAGTCTAATTTTTGGGAATGTTCTTACGATATAGATTGACTCAATATCATTGCATTGTTAATTTTCATTCTTGCATCTGCATTTTTAGTATTTTTCCATGCATTACTAGCTTTGGGAATTAATCTGACTGATAAAGTCTCGAAATTGGCTAGATTTAAAATTGTATTTACTTTGCCCGAGCTATTTTTTGTCTAGATTTGGCTTGGTTTACCTCTCCTGCTCTCAGGTTAAGAGCATACCCCTGTTAGGTTAGGAAAGACTAAAATTCATCAAACATTATTCATATAAGGGAGTTGTACCTTCCAATTCAGAGGGAAAATAGGTTCTCAAGTAACTATTTCCGAATTGTTGTATTGGATTGTTCTTACACAATTCTGGGTATTTTAGAGTTACATTCAAAAGAACAATATATTTACCAACACATAGCGAGGAAAGTATCTGTTGAATCCCCACTTGAACCAAAGTTTAGCCACATTTACTAATAACAGACAACCTAGAAGCTTGGAGGCACGGGCTCCTCCTTACATGTGCACTCACTTCTCAGGCACTCCAAGCTTCAAATCCCAAGGGTCATCACTTCCCAAGGGATTATTGTCTCAACTAATACCTAGAAAAGTGTGGGGTGTCTTAGTTGGTCTCCAACCTTCCACATCATCAGATAGAAGGTTTTTGGCTACTATGACATGGTGTTTAGTAAGGACATCGATTCAGGTGGTTATACGTGTGGCATATTAGTTCCATTATGGATGCCTCCTAGCCTACAGAAGTTACATTTTGTAGGTTTTAACACACTAGAAGGGTACTGAGGGAGATTTTTATCCTGGTATAATGCATTCAACACCCATCCATTATGAGATTAATCACAATGGCATATTTGTATCCTGGTTTGGATGGGCTTGGCTGCAGCCTGTCATCGGTTGGGCATCCACTCTCACTGGCTCTACTAAAGCACTTGGGAGGTAGCCACTCTATAAGAGTTATATGAGTTTCTCTTACACCCAAGATCCACAAAGGTGAGGGGAGAGGATATGCTCATATGATTCTTAGGGTTTTACAATCTAGAAAATGCATTAGACACATGAAAGAAAAAGTTTCTTTTCAAGCACCAAAATGAAGTGTTTTCTAGCTAAAAAAAGCAAGCATGAGAGTTTGGTAAAACACAAGGTCTTCTAAAAACATCCTGCATTGAAACCGTTAGTATTATTTAGGATTCAATCTTCATCCCATGATTACCAACATGTTGCATAAATCATCAGTAACACCAAACTCTAGTAGTCTAAGTGTAGAAACAAGTATAGGAATGCAGAAATCTAAAAAATTTCTTGAAAACTTTAATTTTACCACCTACACAAGAACAGGTTACCACCTGCGCACAATTAGAGAGCCACCTGCGCAAGAACAGGCTACCACTTGTGCAACTTCTGACCACCTGTGCAACACCTACTGTAACCACCTAGATTTGGTCTGTTCTGACTATAGACCCTATTTTCCCTAAGTGTGATCATACCCCCAGTTATGTCATGACAATGTTACTTTGGCATAATTCATTTTAACTCAGATTTAATGTCCTAGGTGTTTTTTATCACTAAATTATATTAACTACTACAGTCATACAATCCAAATCAATTCAAACCAATTAAAAACAAATCAAATTCAAACATGGCTATAGTATTTAATCATAAAGGAATTAAATAAAGTCCTAAATCAATTACTCACTTGCAAATGTACCCATTCCCCTAGCCTTATTAATTTAATTAAATTGGCTATAGTCCTATTGATTATTAAAAAGCAATTAATTGTTTAAATAGTTAATATCCTATTTTTGAATGAATTAAATAAGTTTAATTCATTTCATTAATATTCCTCTAAACCCCTAACCTAACCCACTTCAACCACTTTGACTCTTGGTTTGAACCTATCTCAACCCATTCACACCATGTTAATCTAATTCTAATCCTAATCTAATCCTAACCCACCTCCTAATGTTGTCACATTCCATTAGGGAGTGATTAAGGACTACACCCACTTGAGAAAGTCAAGGAATCTCAAGATTCCTTCCCTCAAGTCCACTTTCTCAAGCCACCCTCTTACACCCTTCCCATGCTTCTTTAAGGCTCTCATTAATGTAGATTCCTTAATCCCATGTCTCCACCATGCCTATTGAATGCCTTTGTCATTTATTTCTCTAACACACCATTAATGATTTTTTCAACTCCATTAATGCACCTTGTCCCCCCTCTATCTCCTCATTCTTCTATGAATAGAAGGTGTTTTTGAGCATAAGTAAGCCTTAATTTTTTAGAGTAAAATTGCATTGTTATGCTATTAGAATAAACCTAGACTCATATCATATTTTAGATTTCATATTCATGCATTGTTATTTTCATGCTTTTTAGAGCTAGAATGCATGTTTAGGAAATATCTTTCTTGTTTTAACTCAAATCTTTCATGCTAAGTCGTATATGTCACTATTAGTAGCATAATCTGAGGGCTATTGTGTTACTTATCATACTCTTATTAGTTAGAAATAAATATGTCAATGCTTTATATGCTCATCTAACCATGTTTTCCACTAATGCAATGACCTATTGAAGTGTTGTGTCTCTCTTAACAAGTACAAAATTCACACACACATTTCTAGCGCCCACTGTGGGGCTCAATATGAGATTTTCCTCATTTTTAACCTCATTTTTCTCTAATATTTCCTCTGATTTTTCAGGTCGAGAATCACATCTAGTCATTTTGGCTCGCATCTGGGATACGCCATCATACCACAGAAAATGAGGCTCACATCTAGGATTTCCCAGATTGTTTTTGGTTTAGGATCACATCTAAGGAACATTCAGTCACATCTAGTGGCAAAGTCTCACATATAGTATATGGTATCGCATCCAATTATTTTAGGATCGCATCTGGTGAAATATTTTGTGAACTTCATTGCCTAACCACTAATGTTTGTGTGCTTGATTTCTTTGGTTTTTTCACAGCTTAACTAGTGTTTGCAAGTTGCCATCAAAGGTTTTTCTTGGGATTTAAATGAAGAATACTAACGTGGTTTTTTAGGTTTCCCAACCCTGATCTTGACCTCTATTTTTACATGCTTTTGACACTAATAACATTTTCTAATTTTCTACTAAACTGACTAGATGACTATGCTCTTTTCCTTTTTAAGGAAAATCAGAAACTCACACATTAGTTTATGGGTTGAAAGGAATTTGGGAATAACTGAACCAAGGAAAACAAAACTAAATTTTGATTTGGGTCAGTAATTGAAAAATCAAAGCATTAAATTTTTGTGCCTCAATGAACAGGTTCAATTGTTTAATTCAATTTGGATCAGTAACTGAACAATCAAAGCACTAAATTTGTGGTTTAATTGAACAAACACATTGTCTAAATTTTGTGAATCATAAATTGAACAAGAAAACTTTCCTTTCAAGCATTCTATTTTCCATTAAATAGGAATATCTTAAATTGAGCACAACATTTCTTGAGGGAATGAACTGCTTGCTTGATCCTATTTTGGGAGAAAATGGCATGGATTAGGAGAGTATGCTCTTCTTCTCTAGAGGAATCAGAAATCTAGAAATCCTACACTTGCCAATCCTTTTTAAGTTTATTTAATAGTAGAGGGCCTTCCGGTTGAGAAAAAAATCTCCTTGGAATGACCCAAGTGAGGATAGGTTTTATGCCAATCCTTCCAACTCACTATAAATAATTGCTTCCTCGTAGGCCAAAGCCTCGAAAGATGGAGCTAGTTTTGATCATGGAATTTTGACATCATTCCTTGAACATGCTTGGGTGTGTGTGGAGCGGAGCTGCTTGAACCTTGCTTGTGAGACTACACATATTTGAGTAATCATAGGGCTATATTCCTCAATTTTGTCTTGTGAAATTCTATGGGGGACGGTTTTGAATGGATTGCCCAATAATAGACAACATTTCAACTGAAAGAATTTATGATTCACCCCCAAAAGGGTGATAATATTTGTTCAAGGAAAAAATTAATTTCCCCAAGACACTCGTGATGTCATGCCCTCACTTGCATTTGGAGTCAGATAATACAACATCATGAGTGGAGCCATTGCGTGCTTGGTGATGGTTGTATTCTAATTAGCATTTGAGTGTGTGCCTAAGTCAATGAGAAAAGATTTTCATCCTCCACTTAGAAAATAGGGATAAGATGTGTGTCTGTTTCACCCTCCTAACAATGCAAATCTGTTTGACGTGCCTAAAAAATCATTAAAAAGATAACATCTTCAAACAAACAACAAATTTCAATCCTGGGTCCACACATGTGTTTTCATTCACTAATAAGTCTCAGAATGCAAAACTACAATCAGAAAAACTTCATGCACTTCCAAGATGAATTTTTCAAAACTGATCAAAACCGACAAAGACATCAGAAAATCACATCCTAGATTTCCTAAATTATATGCAGTATTTAGGCTCACATCTGGTATCCTAGCTCACATATAGTTAGCACATTGTCACATCTGGTATTCAAGCTCACATCTAGGGTCGTCAGTAGATCACATCCAGTATTTCTAGGCTCACATATGGGAGCTCACATCTAGGATAGTGGGCACTTGCAAGATAGTTTCTTAGAAAGTCTCAGTTGATTTGGATACCATTTTGGATCTTTAGTATGCCCCTATTGTCTTTTGTGGTCTCCCTATCATTATTTCAAAACACTTTTTCAGACGTCCAACTTGCATGTCCCGTTGATTTCTCGTAATCTATCTCAATATGTGTGGTCTATTTGCTTCTTACAACAACTTGGTTCCCAAATCACTATCAGGGCATTCTAACCCTCTGATGCTGGAATCATTTACTTCCACCAAAAATCAAATGGTACTTACACCTAGACACACTCACTTGAACGATTCAAGATACTACCTGACACTCTCAGGACACTTTGAAAAAGTTGATGCACAAATTCATGGTTAACACAAGATGTAACAAGTACACCTCTAAAGGATTGAAAGTGCCTCCTAATTCACCGCACTTTCAAGGAGAAACATCTCGTAGTTCCCTACTCTATCTTGAATCTCCACAAATGGATAGAAACACTCATGAATGGAGTGCAACTTTTGAAGATTATGACAATAGAAAAAGACAAAAGCACAAAGATCTTGATGAGAATGAAGAAACCACATTTGAACATCCTCCATTTGGATCAGACAGTGTGGGGGAAATCCTGGAAGATGAGTATGATAAACTCAAATAGAGAAAGAGGTTCCACAAGATATTGGAAAGGATAATTGGCCTCCACTAGCGTAAAATTACCACTGGATTATGATGTAAAATAGCTAAAATAAAAATAAGTACCAACTCCTATATCCATTCTTGCTAAACAACTCACTTTAATGCAAATTGAGCTTACAATGCTCACACACAAGAAGGCAAAGCCTAAAACAAAATACTCTCTAAACACTATTTGTCCATTTCCTTTTGACAAGAGTATCACTATGGTTCCATTCCCTCCCAATGTGGCATGACAAAAATACAACAAGTACATGGGAGAGACCAATCCACATGATCATGTTCGAGAGTTTTTTTCTCTTATCATAGAGTACATGCATGAACCTACTTACCTCATGCAACTGTTTCCTAGAATTCTAAGAGGTAACGCCATGGAATGGTTCTCAAAACTTACACCCAAGGTCAAAAATTTTGAGGAGTTGATTCAACAATTTATTCAACATTATTCCTACAACATCCAACATGATGTGACTATGATGGATCTATGTAATAATAAACAAAATACTGGCGAATCATTTACACACTTCCTTCAAAGATGGAGGAAAATCTTTGCACGGTACTCAAGAGCTATCCCTGAATCAGAGAGGATGGAAATATTTGTCAATAACTTGGTACCAGAATTGAACTACACATTGCAAATGTAAGAATCCCTTAGTTTTGATAGGATGATAAAAAATGCCCTTCATATCAAAGAATTTATAGTTATAAATGGGGAGATCACTCTTCAAAGTGAAAACAAACCTAAAAAATCCAACTCCAAACCTAAATTGTGGAAACAGAACAAAAATGTTGTCAGTGATGTCATAGTAGACGCATCTAATGTTGAACCTAAAACTGAAGTATTCTATCTAACCAACAGTATGCAAGAAAGTAAGGATGCCAGGGTAACAACTCCCATACCCAAAGCAAACAATGATAATAGCAAGGGATGGACATGGACTTCAAAATATCAAAGAACATTCACTCCTTTGGAAGAGCCTCTTGAGACTATTTTGAAGACACTTCTAGACAACAAATTTCTCACAATCCTCGATTCCAAACCATGGGAATGAGCGGTAAAACCAAGGTGGTGGGATGATAACTCCTACTGTGTCTTTCACAAAAACAAAGGACACAAGACTAATATTTGCCTTAAGCTCAAACATGTCATTCAAGACCTCATCGAAGGTGGAAAGATCAAAGTGGATGGACACACTACCAATGAAGATCATACAGCATTCAATAAACAATTTCCTAATTACGAAAAAGGGGAAACATCTAAAGGAAAAGGTAATGAAGTAAACTACACCTATTCCAAAAATGATAATGTGACATGGAGCCAAGCATAGGTCACGATCAAAGGACCCAATTCTTAGCAAAAACCAGCATCAACGTCCAAGGTTCCAATTATTAATATCCCTAAACCAATAGAAAAACACATGGTTACTATTCCTAGAGAAAAGTAAGACTTGGTAGACCAATTGCAATGAACAAGCTCATAGTACATAGGGAAATCATAGAACAAGCTCTACATGTTATTAACATCCCAAAGGATATTGATATAGACAAATTCAAAGCAATTGTCAATCACATCTCAGTGCCACATTACCTCTCCTTTTCTGAAGAGGATGATAAGTCTTTGACACATCCACATAATCAACCCCTCCATATTGAAGTCCTCATTCATAAATCCTATGTTAGACGCATGTTGATAGATGGAGGCGCAGGATTGAATATTTCTACACTTAATCTGATCAAGAAACTAGGTCTCTCAGAATAAACCATTGACTCTAGAAGAAAAATAACTATCAAAGATTATGATGAGGAAGAAAGATCCTCTAAAGTTCTTATTTTTCTACCCATCATAGTCGGACCCATTGAAAGAAATGTCATATGTCAAGTTCTAGATCTACCCCTAGCCTACAATATCCTATTAGGAAGACCATGGATTCATGAAATGCAAGCTGTGCCATCCACTTACCACCAATGTATCAAGTTCCCACATAATGGGGTGGAAGTGACAATTCCTACAGATGCTAACTATACTTGTAATAATATCAAAGAAGGTAGTATGATTCCACATATTAAGGAAGCTATGGATGAGATCGATCCTGAGACTACCAAGGACATGGTTATGAAGATTTTTGGAAAAACCTTAAAACTTGAAGAAAGAGGTATGGGAGAATACAAGCTGGACCTGATTCCGTCACTGACAAAACTTTCGATGTCACCAAGATCCTATAGAAAACCTTCCTTGACATTCACACCTACTACATCCAAGGAGCTAGAAATACACAAAGCGATTGGCATGGTAAAGGCATCCACATATTCTTTAGATAACACAGAATAATAGGCAGTCTTGGAATGGCTTTACAAAGGAGAACTGATGGAATATGAGGTCAAACATGTAGAGATATCCCTACAATAGTATGGTAAAGGATATGATTTCCTCAAATAGATGGGATACAAAGCAAAGGGACCTCTAAACGTCATAGGAAGAGGACTTATTGAGCATATACACATGGAGTTCCAGAATACCAGAGACAAAATAGGACTGGGATATAATACTAAAACTGACAAACCTGCTTCAAAAGACAGCCCAACCTCTAACAAAGGGAGTGATGAAACAAATGAACTAGAGCAGTGGTCCTATGAAAGGTTATTACATGTTGGTAGATAGAATCCCAATTATCAAGGAGAGAGCTATGTACTAAGATTTTAGGTACCACAAGATCTTCACACCCCTTTGTTAGCACAACCTCCCATTCAAGAGGTAGGGGACATAACAATGGCTGATCCAGAGGCACCATTTATAGCAACACCTACAAAAGCACACCCCAACGAATGGATTTACATCCTACCTTGGGGTAGTTGGTCATAAATTCACATGTTCTTGATCTACCACAGATAGCTAACTGAGTACACCAGATAACTATTGTTGAATACTTAAATAGATTTGATGACAAAATCACTAACTCTCATGATTATGAATGGGATGAGCTATCTGTCACCATAGAAGACATTGAAATAGATATAATTCACCTATTTGTGTCTCTCTTGGCACCTCATGAACATTCTAATACTACTCCCAACGACACTAATAATCCTGAAGCAGAGGAAGAGTTCCTTCTCCCCATCATAGACGGAGAGATTGGTGCTTTCCTAAGTGTAGAAGAAGTTCAAAGGTGACAAACAAGAAGCCTCCTTTTAAAAAGAGATGAAGATGACATTTATAGTGATGAGTCACTAGAATTTGGTCTGCATATAACTAACAATGACCCTTTTAATGATGATCTAACTCTTATTGATATAAACATTGAAGAAACTAACTTAACAAGACATGTCATGTCAGTTAATAGTCATGATGCTAACACAATGATGTCTTTCCCAGAGTTTGATTCCTTGTCTTTCATACACCCAAATCTAATTGATTGGACTAGTACAAACCCTACTCCTATTCTTGACTTTCCCAATGACTACACCCTAGCTTGCTATCTCAATGCTTGTGAACCTTACCCTTCTTCCATGAATGCAAGGAGCAAGAACATGTCACAAGAGGATATCAGGTTTCTCAGTCAAAATTTGAAAAAGAAAAAGAAAAAGGGAACTGACGGTGAAAACCACATTGTGGTAGTGTTAGATCCTAAAATAGTCAAAACAAAAGACATCCAATGGTGAAAAAATCTCAGAGGCTCTAAAGGATGAGATTCTTGATATCCTCCTCTAGCACTTTTAGGAAAGGTCTTCATTTATAATCAAACCAACATAGCCAGTTAATTTGGGCACAATTGAAGATCCTCAAATAGTACACCTTGTACAATATTTGTTAGAAGAAGAGAAGACACAATTCATAGAGTTCCTAAGGGAAAAGAAGATCAACTTTGCATGGTCTTATATGGATATGCCTAGAATAGATCCTAATCTAATCATGTACCACTTATCTATAGCTCTCACGATCAAGCCCGTTAAACAAAAACTTAGAAAGATGCATCCTCATGTTGTATTGCTAGTAAAAGAAGAGCTAGAGAAATTGTTGAAAGTTGGCATTATCAGAGTCATTATCTATGCAGGATGGATCTCCAATGTGGTTCTCGTGTCTAAATTTGATAAATCTATCATGATCTGTATGGACTTTAGAGACTTAAACAAGGCATGTCCTAAGGATGACTACCTGCTACCTAACATTGAAACGATCCTAGACCTCACAGTAGGCTACCATATGTATTCATTAATGGATGGTTTCTTAGGCTATAATCAAATCAAAATTGCCCCTGAGGATCAAGAGAAAACTACATTTACATGCGCATGGGACACCTTTTGCTGGAACATCATGTCATTTGGGTTAAAGAATGTTGAGGCCACATAACAAAGAGAAATGACTACTATATTCCATGACATGATGCATAAAAACATGGAGGATTACATGGATGAAACCTTAGCCAAATCAAAGGAAAGGAGCACTCACATTGCTGACTTAAGAAACATATTGGATCGAATGGAGAAATTTCAACTCAGAATCAATACAAAGAAATGTGCCTTTGGATTCCAATCAGGAAAGATCTTAGGGTTTATAGTTTTAGCAAAGGGAATTGAGGTAGATACTACAAAGGTGAAAGCTATTCTAGAGATGACTCCTCCATGAAACATCAGTCAAATGAGGATGTTACAAGGGAGACTTGAATGAATCAGGAGGTTCATGTCACAAATTTCTGACAAAGCACAACCCTTTACCAAATTACTACATAAAGGGGTCACCTTCAAATGGGATGAACATTGTGAAGCCAACTTCAGAGAATTAAAAGAGTACCTAGCTACTCCTCCTATTCTTATGGCACCCACTCATGGAAAGCCATTACTCCTATACATTTCAGCTATAGCTACATCAGTAGGAGTATTATTAGCACAAGAGGATGAAAAAAAAGAAAAAGAAAGAGCTATCTACTACATCATTAGAACACTAGTCTCCTATGAACTCAATTACAACATTATTGAAAAAGAATTCTTAGCAGTCATCTTTGCATCACATAAATTGAGACACTACATGCTCTCACATATAGTAAGGATCATTGCTAAGATTGATCCTCTAAAGTACCTTTTGAGAAAAATAGAATTGATAGGGTGTCTGGCAAAATGGGTCCTCATTCTAAGTGAATTCAACATTGAGTATGTGGACATGAGGGCTATTAAAGGACAAGTCCTCGTAGATCAACTAGATGATTCACCCCTTCAAGATGATGAGCCTTTAAAGATTGAATTTTCTGATGAGACCATTATGCATCTAACTAAGTATGGAAGATGTACTTTGATGGTTCTTTCACACAACAAGGCTTTGGATCAGGAGTTATGTTCATAACTCTTGAAGGCTACAAGATACCCAACTCTTAAAAATTGATGTTTCCATGCACGAACAACATTTTAGAATATGAGGCATTGGTAAACGGTCTTAAGCTTGCCATGGAATGGAAAATTGTAGAGTTACATATGTATGGTGACTCCCAGCTCATCATTAATCAAGTTAATGGAGACTACTAGATGAAAGATAAAAATTTGACACCCTACAAGCAACTGGTTGATAACCTCAAGAATTACTTCATCTTCATCACATTCCAGTAGATACCTAGAATGGAGAATAAAGCTGGAGATGCTATAGCTACTTTGGTGTCCATGTTACAACTGGAAGAACATCAATTCATCTATGAATTCTTGGTGGAAGAACTCTCCTATCCTACCTTTGATACCCCTAAATAGCAAGTAATCTGTGATTTGAACACCCTAAACCAATCTTGGTATGCCAATATCATTATCTATCTCACTGACCAAACTATTCCTAACAATCTATCTATAAATGAAAAAAAGAGCCTTGATTAGGGCAGCATCACATTATGTCCTCATAAATAATAACTTATATCGATGAGGTCTTGACGATACGCTTCTTAGTTGTTTAGAACTCGAAGAGTCCAATCACGCGTTAAAAGAAGTCCACAAAGGTGTATGTGGATCACATTCAAACGACTTTTCATTGGCTAAGAAACTTCTCAGAGTGGGCTATTACTGACCTACCATGGAAAAAGATGCTATTCAGTTTTCAAAAACATGTCTTAAATGTCAGACACATGGAAATCTCATCCATGCTCCTGCCAGAGAACTTATACCTTTTATTACACATTGGCCATTTCAGCAATGGGCCCTTGACTTGATTTGTCAAATATATCCCAATTCTTCAAATGGACACAAGTTCATCATTATGGCCACTAAGTATTTTAAAAAGTGAGTCAAGGCTGTGCTACTAATCAAAGCCACTGGAAAATAGGTGGCTATGTTCATTTTGAACCACATTATCTGTAGATATGGGAGACCCTCTTCAATTGTAATAAACAATGGGGGCCAGTTTAAAAATCAAGACATTGATGACCTTTGTGAATAGTTCCACATCACTCAACACTACTCCTCAATCTATTATCCTCAAGGTAATGGACAGACTGAGGCATCTAATAAAAATATTCTCAAAATCCTACACCAAATTGTAACTAAGTATGGTAGAGACTGACATCTACAACTAAATCTGGTACTATGGGCCTACAAAACAAGTATCAGAACACCAACTGGAGCCACGCCATTTACTCTAGTCGATGGCACTAAAGTAGTACTACCTATTGAGGTTGAAATCCCATCTTTGCGGATATCTTTACAAGGTCTTGTTACTGATGAGCAATACCACATCGATAGGGTAAATTCTTTAGACCTACTTGATGAGCACAGACAATAGGGTGAATTCTTTAGACCTACTTGATGAGCATAGACAATAGGCATTTGATCATCTGAAAGTGTACCAAGCATTTATGTCCAAAGGGTAGAACAAGAAGGTTAAACCACAAAAATTTGAAGTGGGGGATCTCGTCCTAGAGGAGAATCCTAAGAACCAGCCCAATAGAGAACAGAAGGGAAAATTTGAAACTAACTGGTTGAGACCTTATGTTATCACTACTAATTTTGGGACTAGAGCTTATCAACTAGCTACACCTGAGGGAGATGTTCTTCCAAATCCTATCAATACCCTACATTTGAAGCGGTTCTACGCTTGATGTTCAGCTAGCAGAACCTGTACAGTGAAATAGTTCTTAGAAAATACCAAAAACATTCAGAAATTGATCCTAAAGAAATCCAAAAATAGTGGAAAAAGTCCTTAAAAAGGTATCCTTGGTGAAAAGCTAGTAAACAGGTGCCTTGATAATACAAAAAAATTTAAAAAAGAAAAAAATAGAAAAAAAAAAGGAAATTGAAAAAGAGAAAAGTGCCTTGATGACAACTTGGTAAAATAGGCATCTTGGTAAAAAAGAAAGAAAAGATCTTACCAAGTGATGAAAACCTGGCAGTCAGGCGTCACTTGTGTTCTGCACTCCATCTATCAAAGCATCACTGACACTAAGCCTTCACAATTACACCTGTGCTAAAAATGTTGACTTCATTTCCTAAACAACTATCTAATCCTCGCTTTGGATTTGTCTACATTTCTATCTTAGGATCAAGTCATTCTACACTGGGGGCATCTTTTCCAGTCTGATAGGTTGTATCTGATAGATCTTCATAGGATGATTTGTCTCATGACATGATGCTTCTTAAAAGTTTCACCAAACTGTCACTTTCATGAAGCAAGGATTGCACTAACATAAACAGTGTCTCTATGACCTACATGAGATTGCAAACAGGAATGAAATTATACACAGACATGGAGCACATATTGCTTGAAATCCAAAACTTTTGATCATTGAATCTCTACTGCGCTTGAAAAATGAATCAATAGTATTTCTTAATACTACCTAAACATAGTTTGATCTTGGCTTGATTATGACTCTTTTATGAACCCATGATGTTTTCACTAGAGGGAATCTAAGAAGTTATGACTTTTATTTGATTCATTAACAATTGATAGTTGTTATGTCTTATGAGTTACCCCATGACATCTACACAAAGACAAAGAATCACAAGGACAGGGGCATAACATTTTCTTAGTTTTCTACATATGGTGATTGTTCCAAATGATCCTATAAATTTCACCTAACCTGGATGTTTATGGTAAGAGCTTCCACTATGGGTGGATAGCTTCATATATCTTGATCTTCATTACGTGTAAACTATAGTGAGGTTGACGTAATTTCCTTGTTTGTTTTCTAGAATCAGGTTCTCGCTAAGGTATATGAAGCATAATGTACCAAAGGAAATGAATTTTCAAGGTCATTACGGGTCCAATATCTTGCCTTACATAGAATCTGGTATATTAAAAGGAAGGTGACTATTTTGTTATCCTGGCTTCTATGCCTTGATGCCTAAGTCTATTTCCAACATTTCAATACAACATATTATTCATACTTTCATGATATCAATGGGTATTAGTTATGGTTGTACTATCAGGTGGTATCTATTCTGAAAATCACCCAATGATGATAAAAGGCTACAATATCTGCAAACCAATGACAAGTCCTAAGAGTCTGAATATAGCTACATTTAGAGATTGCATGATTCATAACAAAGGAAATTTGTGCTCAAAAATGATTTCTATTTTCTTCTTCTAAAATCCAAGTTGATTACATCCATTTACTATCACTAGTATTTATATCATTTTATATCCATAGCATACATTTTGCATTCATAAAATGAGATAGAGGGAAAATAAAAAAACAAAGCATTTGTGCATTTTACATCTTAAGTGCATCCATACATTTTACATTGCATAAGAAAAATAAAAAATGTATATTTTCATATTCATATAATATCATTTGAAACATATTTATATCAGTGATAAATCAAAAATGCATAAATGATGTCATCATCTAAGTCTAACTCATCAAGAGACCAAGATATCATCAAATGTGCAAATAAATCTATCAAAGCAAAAAGCAATCATAAAACATGTCAGAATCAGGAACAGCTGCATCCGATATATATCTCAAAACATGATACAGAGATCAAAAAATGGCACAAGTCTACATAAAGAGTATCAGCATGTCAAAGGATCAGAAAGAATTAGATATCTCTGTGTGTGTGTGTGTGTGTGTGTGTGTGTGTGTGTGTGTGTGTGTGTGTCATGTACAAAAGAAGGATCTCAGAAGGATCTAGATATACAATATACATGTGTAAACAAAATACAGTATCAGATCTAGCTTTCCCCCTCTCCCTGACCTGGAGGAGGAGGGGGTGGTACAAATTGAGGAGGCATTGTCCCCTCTGACTGCTGGGCCAACTGTGAAAATGACACAACTCTCTACCCCTCTAGCACCACTATAATAAAAAGCATAATAATAAGGAGCTCTCTGTCCTCGATGAACAGTTGTATGGGCCTGTATGTCTCACTCTATCCTCAAACACTCGAGTTGTACATCTCTATCTACCAATAAAGCATCTATTGTCATCAGCCTAGCCCATAAAGCTATGATCCATGCCTTGAGCTACTCTCTCTCATGCTCACACTGCGATAGAGGATCTCGATCTCTACCAGAACCCTTGCCAAAATCCTGTCCCAAAGGCCTATCCTGAGATCTATCATGTGATCTGTCATGATGTCTCTACTACTTCTGCCTCTGCTAATCCCCTGTCAGTACTATCCTTGGATCTATCCTAGGAGAAACAAATATGAATCAGGTGCACTGACCCTCTCCACTCCCACTGACAACATCTACATGGCCACCTACATCACCACCACCCCTATCATCTCCACCATCATCCCCCTCATCTGGAGGAGGATTCCTACCATCTTGACCTCCATCTCGGCCTCCATCTCTCCCTCCATGCCTACTGGCACCCCTGTCTCTCTGGGTTCCTCCTCTCCCTATGGTGGGACGATCATCAGGATCATAATCTAGTGGCTCCTCGATGAAAGGAATGAACTCCTCTAGTACTGTGAAATGAATAAATGGATGCTAATGCATCTTTGTTGTGTATCCATTTGAGAAACCTGCGTCTGCAACATCTAGATAGAGATCCCAATCTACTCCAGCCATGTCCCTGATCTCTTGATGGGCGGTCTCATAAATCAGCTGGGTGCCCCACAATGGTGCCTCATCTTGGATCCAGTCATATACAATGATATCCTAAGTCCTACCCTAACGGTAGTTGTACTGTCTTAGAACTTAGGATTGCACAAATCACTCTACAACATATCTAGTCCTCCCAATGAGGTACCTACTCTGGAATAAAAATGGCACCTGTCGAGCATCTGAGGTCCACTCCTCACAATCTAAATATGGTCACCAGATGACCTCAGTCATATCATCAAAGATTCATCGCTAGTACTCTACCTTGCCCACATGGGGTTGCTGAATATGACCTGCATACATCTATACATAGGACTACTCTGGTGCCCAGTGTCTATCTACTATTGGTTTTGTAACATGCATGTGCTCCCAGGCCCAAATCTGAAGAATCAATATACCTACAATCATGCTCCGAGTATAACGATATACAATCTCATCTGACTCTAGGTACATATGCGCTAAGATGCAACTACCCCATGCAAATCTCCATCTATGGATGACCATCTTCTCTAGCATGTCCACCCATTTGACCAAAAACATGTGCTAACCTCTGTCTAGCATCAGGATGCCACCTTTCAAGCCTGCTAAGTACACAAATAATTGATCATAATGATTGACCATATAGTCCCATGAGAGGTATCTACAATCAATAGTGTCATCCTAAAAATACCGATGAGCTACTCCAATCGCCATGACAGACGTCACCTCAAAGCGCACCTCATGACCAATAATCGGTACACATAGTATCCGCCATACGTCCTCAGGAGTAACTGTAATCTCCCCGGTAGGGAGATGGAAGGTGTTGTGCTCTGAGTACCATCTCTCAGAAAGAGAAGTCAACAACCCTTGGTTTACCCCTATCTCAGGTAACCCTATAGAGGACTGTAATCCACAATGGACTACTATCGCATGATCCTCAATTGATAATAATCCAGACAAGGCAAGCACACGACCTATATATGTGCCTCTAAAAGAAACTACCTCAAAATATGCCTGTTTTATACACATACAAAGATAAAATCAGTGTTCTATCTACAACAAAGATGCAGACTCCTGATCAGCTAAGTAATTCAAGGTCCGCGACAAGCAAATAGGTCAAAATGGCTAAGTTCCTAAGTCTACAAATGAGATGCAATCCTAAAAAAGATAGGGTGCGATCTTTTTTACTGGATGCGATCCTAGAAATACAAGATGCGATTGAAATCATAGGGTGCGATCCCTGAAATATGGGATGTGACCCTAAAAGTAGGGTACGATCCTAAAAGGACATGGTATGACAAAAAACCCAAATTCAACTAAAACAAAGCCCAAAATAGATAAACATGATGTGATCCAAGACATCCTGGATGCGATGTAGAAATCCAGAAAAACCAGATACAATCCCAAAAGTATGGGATACGACACGGGTTTGACAGGGTGCGATCTAGAATCATGGATACGACCCAACACTTAAAAAGCTATAAAAGCTGTAAAAATGCGTAAAAGTCAAATTTGCAAAAATCACGAGGTAGTTTTACAAGCACTTACCGGAGGTGGGTAGTCGGCCGCGTGCTGATGTCGATCGCTAATCTTGAAATGATGCTTCCTAATGGGGAACACCATCTTCTCTACAGAGCTCTCAGATTTACTATGGATAAAAGTGAAAATGAATAGTAAAATGGTAATTTTTGAGGCTTATATTGGTCTTTTGAGCTATTTAGGAGTTCTAAAATTCCTCCCAGACAACTGAAACTACATTTCTATTCTCTATTTGATCAATTGGAAACCAAATAGAAGGTGCCTAAGGTATTTTGTGCAGCATAGTTCCATTTTTGTGATAGCTCTGAAAAATGTAGATTTGCTCCATTTGTTCCAAAAATCTGTCCAAAATGCACATTTTATCATAAATCTTGGTCTGGCATTATTTTATCAATCTCACCACTCATATTTTCACGTAATTAACTTGGTTTTCATGTGTTTTTTTTAAAACACCCTCATTTCTTCACTTCTTCTTCTTCATTCTTTCTTATCCTATCCATTCCATGCAAGTGATACATCATTTCACCTAAGGTATTTTATTATTTTCCTTCGATTTCTTTCCCAAGGGGGCATGATCACACTATCATCAATAAAATTTTTACTCGAAACAACATCAAAAGTGACTTCATTATCAAATAAGCTAGGGGCATGATAGTTTCCTTGACTAAGTCAGAACTGTTGGATAGAAATCTTTGGTTCTCATGAGATGGATATTGTGTTTCCTCATTTTAAAAGATTCTTATTAAGCTCCTGGTAGATTTCTTACTGACTTTTGGATGAAAACCAAGTTCAGAATCAATATTATCAATCTTTGGACGACAACCAAGTTCAAAATTGGTATCTTTAAAAATATTTTATTAACCTTTGGACAACAACCAAGTTCAAATTTAATTCTATCAGTTTAGTTTGATCAAGTGCAAGACTGATCTCATCAGGCATTTTGTTCGATCATGAGCGAAATTCTCAATCTTTCTGAAGTCAAAATCAAAAACTTTATTTGAATCAATGCGCTGATCGTACATCAATTCAAAGAGGGGAAAATGTAACCACCTGAATTTGGTCTGTTCTAACTATAGACCCTATTTTCCCTAAGTGTGATCATACCCCCAATTATGTCATGACAATGTTACTTTGGCATAATTCATTTTAAATCAGATTTAATGTCCTAGGTGATTTTTATCACTGAATTATATCAACTACTACAACCATACAATCTAAATCAATTCAAACCAATTTAAAACAAATCAAATTCAAATATGGCTATAGTATTTAATCATAAAGGAATTAAATAAAGTCCTAAATCAATTGCTCACTTGCAAATGAACCCATTCCCCTAGCCTAATTAATTTAATTAAATTGGCTAAAGTCCTATTGATTATTAAAAAACAATTAATTGTTTAAATAATTAATATGCTATTTTTGAATGAATTAAATAAGTTTAATTAATTTCATTAATATTCCTCTAAGCCCCTAACCTAACCCACCTCAACCACTTTGACCTTGGGTTTGAACCTATCTCAACCCATTCACCCCATGCTAATCTAATTCTAATCCTAATCTAATCCTTACCCACCTCCTAATGTTGTCACATTCAATTAGGGAGTGATTAAGGATTCCACCCACTTGAGAAAGTCAAGGAATCTCAAGATTCCTTCCCTCAAGTCCACTTTCTCAAGCCACCCTCTTACACCCTTCCCATGCTTCTTTAATGCTCTCATTAATGTCTCATTAATGTAGATTCCTTAATCCCATGTCTCCACCATGTCTATTGAATGCCTTTGGCATTTATTTTCTCTTACACACCATTAATGAGTTTTTCAACTCCATTAATGCACCTTGTCCCCCCTCTCTCTCCTCATTCTTCTATAAATAAAAGGTATTTTTGAGCACAAATAAGCCTTCATTTTTAGAGTAAAATTGCATTGTTATGCTGTTAGAATAAACCTAGACTCATATCATATCTAAGATTTCATATTCATGCATTGTTATTTTCATGTTTTTTAGAGCTAGAATGCATGTTTAGGTGATATCTTTCTTTTTTTAGCTCAAATCTTTAATGCTAAGTCGTATATGTCACCGATAGTAGCATAATCTGAGGGCTATTGTGTTACTTATCATACTCTTCTTAGTTAGAAAGCAATAGGTCAATTTTAGTTGCTTTATATGCTCATCTAACCATGTTTTCCACTAATGCAATGACCTATTGAAGTGTTGTGTCTCTC
>MU223655.1:2280859-2300918 GCA_018584345.1 Thuja plicata
CATGTTTTCCACTAATGCAATGACCTATTGAAGTGTTGTGTCTCTCTTAATAGGTACAAAAATCACACACACACACACACACACACACACACACACACACACACACACACACACACACACACCTACAACCAAGTATGCAACTACTAATCAGAGGCCTAAAAATGACTAAAAACTTGAAAAAATAGAGGTTTTCTTAACATGTAATCATGCAAAATCATCAAATACACATCTAGGGTTCATTATTTATTCCATTTAAGTTGATTTGAAAATATTGAAGTGAACTTGAAACCCTAACTAGCTTGCAAGTGAATCAAAGTGGTTTAAAAACACCTTAAAGCCAAATTTTGCATTTGATCCTAAACTAGGTTAGAGTTCATTTTAGGTATCCAAATCAGATGTGCATGTTCATTTTAGGACCCTTAACAACTTAAACAACTTTATCTTTCTTTAAATATTCTATTTCCACCCCTAGTTAGGCTAGATTGCAAGTTTCTTGAAATTTGAAAAAGCTTGATAACATGAAACCCTAGGCTAGATGAGATTCATTTTAGGAGCCCAAAATACAAATTTGAATGTTCATTTTAGGCCTTTCAACTCAAAGTGTGGGGTTCATTGACCATATTACGGTTCATTAATCAACTTTAGGGTTCATTTGAATAGTTTAGGTTTCATTTTAGCTTGTATACAGAGGAAAAGTAGAGAAAAAAGCCCAAAATGAATAATGGATTCCTAAACAATCAAGAAATGATCCTAAACCCTAAAATATGATCCCATATGACCAAATTTGCAGCTAAGAAGCCATCTACATAGCTCTGGGCTCCAAGTGCATAGGTCTGAGTACCACCTATGCAGAAACAGTGACCACTTGTGCAGGAACAGTGACCACCTACGTAGCTTCAGTAACCACCTGCGCAGCTCTCTTTGAGAACCTAAAAAAGTCACAAAAACAAAAAAAAAAGTTCATCATTTAAGAATATTCACGTCGGGTTCACCAAATGTAAGACCAAAAAAGTGACTAGAAACCATATCTAAGTAACCACAAACCCTAAACAATATGCTACCCTAACTATTTGAAGTACAATATTGGGAGAGAAATATACTAAGAGGGGGGGGGGGTGAATCAGATATTAAAACTTAATCACTTAAAACAAATTGATCCACATTCATACATATATGAATTTAACCTAACACCAAATAGCATCCACAACATGAAACATATAACCCATAACATAGAATTTTGGTAACCTACAAACCCAAATAGGTAGAATTGGGGTGGGGATGACACCCACAAAATATTCACTACTACATCAATAAAGTGTGCTTGTTAGGGCTACAAGACTTTGATTACAAAATGCAATCTACCTAGGTAAAGGTCTGTTCGGTTAAGAACTAAAGATCATTACAATCTACCTTGTGAAAGGATTTAAACTTATAGTAAAGTAAGCACTCAGCTAAGAGATTTAAAGTAGGTCTGTTAGAACCACTCTGTTATGAGATTTCACCTGATACACCTATTAGAATATTTCAAGTAGTGATCCTTTATTATGCACTTAGATGCTAATGATGGATCTTCTCTTTCCAATACCTTCTGTGATCTCACAATCTAATATGTCTTTACTCTGCTATACACTACTTTGTCACTCTACTTGATCTAAGCTTCTTCTCAAAATAACTCATTGTTCATCTCTCATGAACACAAAAACCCTTCTCTCTCTGTGTATCTCTTCCTCTTTCTCAATAATAGGGTTAGAAGCAATCTTATATGTCTTTATGAATTTGTTGGCGAGATCTAGATCAATGATCAAGATCTAATATTTATGCCTCCAATGCATTCTAATTTCCTAATTGGCTCCATGCCATGCATAGGATAAAACAATTAAATGAGTAAATAACTCTATAGATAAATATTAAATGCATACATATGTCGGCCCAAAGCTCATACAAGTCGGCCTAAATATTTTATCTCAAAGTTTGAATCAATCCTGACAAGTATGCAAAAAAATTTCTGCTTAGCACTTAACATCTCTGTCACTCAACACTTAAGTATTCTACTTGGCTCAACATGATGTAACTCAAAAACCTATATTCCCACTTGGCAATGTTTCTTGGCATTGAACAGTTTTAGCTTGGCCACAGTGATAACCAACTAAAACTGCCTAAGTAAATGACTAAGTGTAGGTCACTAATCATTAATAAAACTTAGGGATTACCAATCTCCCCCTTTGATATTAGTGGCAAAAACACACTTATCATTTCAATTCATTCCATCTAAAAGGTTTCTTAAGTACACAATGTACCCCCCCTAGGAGTGTACTCCATACTATATACAAAAAAGTTACATAGTATACATGCCTTCAAAAAAAATATTTACAATTATACCTGTACTACTCCTCTTATGCTATATCCTTGTCAGATTCCCCCTTGTTTTTGTCACTGATTGTAGGCGGGGTTAAGTTTTACTTATCCAAAAATTGTTTATGAAGTTGTAAGGTGGACACAAATCTAGTGTCCCAACTATCCTTAACAAACTTCATAATCTCTAATTTGACTTCTAGCACGACAGCTAGACTTACTAAACTTTTTGTAGTAGAGAGATCTGCATTTCTCTTAACTAATTCTCTTACAGCTAAAAGTTCTCTCTAAATTACCTCTAGATGAGGTATCAGGTTGGTCTGAATAGTAATCAATTTGGCCCTTATCTGACCATCTTTAGCCATGACCTCGGCTATTCTCCTTTGTGAATTAGTCATTCTGTTAAAATGTAAGGAGCTAGTGCTAGAATCCATACTTAGTGAACTCCCAGTTGACTTCAAGTCTAATTGAAATTTCTCTATAGCCTGTAGATTATCCTTTGTGAAGAATTCAACATCACATAACTTATTATACAAAGAATAAACATTAGTTTCAAGTTCCTCCAAAATTTCTACAAGAGAAGAAAGTTCAAAATTCTTTGTCGCAATCTCTCCTGATATTTTTGCCAGTACTTTGTTCTCAAATTTCCTCTTGGACCATTACAATAAATTCTCATTAGCTTCAATGTTGTCATCATTTACCTTTTGCACAATATGAACTAATTGTTCAAGAATAGGAGTTTGAGGATTTTCATATTCCATGTCAAAATCTTTTACAAATATATCTTTGATATCATGTAACACCTACTTTTTCTTCTACTCTCTTTTCATTTCTTCATGCCTTTTCTTCCTCTTGAGTAATTCTTGAAGAGTCTCAATCTGTTCATAAGATAAAATATTGGGATCCCATGGTGGAATCACAATCACTTCATCTAATGTGACATCAAGAATCAAAGACTTCTTCCTCATAACTTTCCTCCTCTTAAATTCAGGTGAGCTACTTCTCGGCTTCATTTCTACAATACCTTTTCCTATATCACTAGTTGTAGCCATTGCATCTTCCAATTCAGTCAAAATTTCCTATTGATCAGGCATGCCTCCTATTTTAGGTCCAATGGGAGTGGATGATGTAGAGTGTGGTAAATCAACCAACCCTTGCACTGCCTCTTGTTCTTTAGGCTCATTGTTAGTATCCCTCATCTCCTCTCCACTATCTAAAACTATTTTCACAACCTCTAAAATAGTTGAATTTTGTATATTTACCTCTTGTTCATCTCTCTTCTCCTTCTCTATACTCTTCTCTCCCTCAGCCTCTGTAGCCTTAATAGGTGATTCTCTACTTGTATCTCTTAGCTCATCCTAACCCTTGGCATCCAAATTACTAGAGTCATCAATTGTGGTGCAGGGGTGGTTTCCACTTCTTTATCCTTCTGCCTAGATGTCCCTTCATCAATTTTCTCCTTTTTTGGAGCTATCAATCCAAATATTTCCTTCCATATCCTTGTACTTTAATGTACTATACTTTCAATATCATTTTTAAAAACAACATATCCTTTGAGATTAGGCTAAAATTTATGCTTGTATTCCTCAATAAATTTAGCTCTCTGCTTCTTAGTCAGCTCAGGGATAACCTTAGCTAATGTTCCTTCTCTAATATGTCTCTTAGTAGTAAGTGAAAATTCCCATTTTCTAGATAGAAACTCATATAATTCACTCGACACATTGTTTCCTATATGTACATGAGTTAACTTGAAATTGCTCATCATATCTAGTAGAGCTTATTAAACTTTATGCTTATCCTCTAGCTTCAATTTCTCATACTTGATAAACCTAAAGCTAGATAACCCTGCAGAATTCCTCAAATTCTCACATACCTCATTAATATTAGTGGGTCTTTTGAATGGTGTTTTTGGTATGTTGTTGGGTTTATCAGTTTCAGTCTTTTCTTCATCACTTTCTAGATCCAAATGTAGTTTTGTTCTTGGTCTCTTTACTTGTAGGCTCGACATAGCCTTTGTTGCAAGTTTTGTCTTTGATCCAAAACTACTCTCTCCAACCTTCTTTGCATATACTTTTTTTTTCACTACTGGAGATGTGGCAGTAGATGCCCTTGTCCTTGGATGATTCACAATGGGAGGGGTAACTTTAGGTTTTTCTTGGCTTGGCTTAGTTACCTTGGCTACTGCTACTTTATTTCCTTTTGCTTTAACATAAATCTCTTCCTTAGATTCACTTGTTCTTTCTTATTCTTCTTCTTCTTCAGATATATCCTCTCCTTGTCCAGTAGATATGCCTAGAGGTGCATCCTCTGGCTCCTCATCTCTTAGCAATCCAACCATTTTCTTCAGATTCTTCATAATATTTTTCCTCTTTCTCTCCATGGTTCCTACCTTTAGATTCATAGATATATTTGCCTTAGCTTCATCATAATTTCCAAATCTCTTTTCTTTTGTATTAATCTCCTCTGCTAGAAGTGTTGTGATAGCTACTAATGTTTCATAAATGTTAAATTCATAGGGAAATGGCTCCAGCCATGATACCCTAGGTGTCACAGCCTAAATGTAAGTGTAGTCTATGTCGACTAGGAAACATATCTCCTCATAGTGCTTTTCCACAAGTGAACTAGGAATTCTAGATCTCAACCTCATTCTCTTTTTGAATTCCACAAAGTAGTTTCCCATAATACTATTGAAATTATTGCCTAACTGTTGAATATATTCACTAATCTGCACAGTAATAGGTCTATCATTCTTCCAAACAATATATCCCAGTTTAGGAAATGACTTCTGTACATAGAAGAATATGCAAACTAGTAAAGAACCAAACTTACATGATGAGCTCTTAGCTTTTCTGATCGATAGTAGGTTCTCAGCTAGTTGTATCAATTGCAGCTCGACAAGGTTGTAGGTGTGATTCTTCTTAACTATCTTCCATGCTTGGTCCACAACTATGCAGGGAACACTATCCAATCAGCTCAACTGATAGAACTTATGTGCAATCACTCTCACTCCAAATTCAAGTTCTAAATCTTCAATTGTAGAGATAGTCATACCTCTTTTATTCCAGACATCTCCTGTGTTAGCTGCTATTTCTTCTTTACTTTGGTCTCTCATCGTTCATTTTTCATTGATAACAGGATATCCAGTTACTCAATGAATAATGTCTTTAGTGATCCTAACTAGTCCATTGTCTAGCCACATATGCATATTATGAACTTGGCTTAGAAAAACCTTAATCCATTCATATTTGAAGTCTGGTGGAAAATCTAGGGCACGAGTTAACCCTTTGTTGGCTAAATGCTTGAATTCATCTTTCAGAACTCTATTTTTTCACAATTTGTTGTAGGATTTCCTCAATTCACTATCACCTACTTCACCAATCTTAACCATGTAACAAGATCTAACATTGTGGATTATAAGTACATTTGGTGGAATAGATGAGAGGGCTCCATTCAGATCACCTAAAATTGCACTTTCAGGAACGGCTCAAAAGTTAGGAGGTGCATATGCATCACTTCTTACTAGCTTAATTTGCTTTAGATCCTCCTCCATACCTTTGACTAGTGTGAAAGAACTTGTAGCCATAATCTATAAACTTAGGGTTCAAAAATGAAGGACAGGGTACCTCAGAAAGTAGCACTTTGCACTATTCACTTTAGGGTTGCCGATGACACACTGGGAAAGATCTTCAAAAATTTTTTTGCTAAGATCAATTATGCAACTTCTTCAATCGCTCTGTGAATACTGAAAATCACAAGGTAAAATGAAGAATAAATGGTTCATCCTTATATAGACTCGAAAGGTCAAGGTAGGTAAGCAATAAATTTTGTTCCAGTTAGATTAGTGCAAACCAAATGTCATTGGCCAAATAACACAACTTGCATACCACTTGGCTTACCATACTTGGCCATCACAAAACATACTAGGCTAATGAACTCGACACCTATAGTGCAGTTAACTCTTCTTGACATTTTTCACAAACATGTCCTGGTGCATCTCAACATATGAAAATATGGTCTGGGACACATTTATATGTTAGGAACTGATGTAAGATTTGAAATTTAAATGTAGTTCCTTATATACCTCTATTGCTCAATTAGAGATGATGTAATCACCTGATCCATTGGGTTGGGTTACCTCGGCTTCAATAGTTTCACTGCTGCTCAGCTATGTTTTCCTTACCCATGTCTAGCTCATTTGTGATCTTATTTCCTCAATAGTAGTAGTAGGTACTCTTTTCCTACACTCTCTCTTAGTGTGACCAATCTTCAAAAAACTAAAGAAAACTAGGCTTCCATTCATCCAACTCTTAGATTTTCCTCTGAAATGTGTCTTTAAGCAATCTTCAGGTGCATGTCCATATTCTTCATAGTAATGACAACTTTGCCTTGTGTTATAATCCCAATTGTAAGTGTTGCCTTTCCTAGGTGCTTTTGTTTGTGTCTTAGATGTCCATTGTTGTTTAGCATTGGATCTAAAATCTTGTGCTTTATGACCATATTTCTAACACTTGTAACAATAACCATTGAATCTTGGTTTGGGAGGTGCATCACTTACTTCAGCCCAAAATTCATGTGCTTTATGTCCAAACTTATTTCAATTAAAAGAGTAACCATTAAACTTAGGTTTAGTATTGGACTTACCTTTCTTTCTTTGGAAAATGTTTGTTGTATGACCTAGTTTTCCATAGTGGTGGCAAACAGGTTTGTTTTTATTTGTCTTTGCATTCCTCCTTTCACCATTCTTAGATGATTCTCCTTTCTCAGTAGATGTCTTTGGTTCAGTGTGACCTAATCTAGAAGAATATTTTGGTCTTCTTGATGCTTCCATCAGATTCTCAAAGTGAGTCAAAGCTTTATTAGGTTTATTCAACCTTTCATTAAGTTCCTTATCAGATCTCAAATCATCTTTCAATTGATTATTCTCAGATCTCAGATTCATCATTTCCATATATTTCCTACTAATCTCATGATTTTCAAATAGCAGTTGATTTTCCATGTCAACTTGATTAATTGTCATCATTTGCATGCATCATGCAACCTTTCATTAAGTCTGACAGTTATCACTCTTTTATCTTCTTTTGCTCCAGCACTTCACATAGTCTTACTATCTACATTTCTTGTTCTCTTTTCATGTTCCTAACTTCTTCACATAGTACATTATTCTTTTCTAGTAGATCTACAATTGCTGCATCACTCTCAGTAGAATCTCCATTCTGAAATACATTTGCAGTGTCATCTTCCTGATAATGAGTATCATTCATTTGTTTGGCTAAATCTCTCCTAGTTTTCAATGATTTCTTCAATTCCTGTCTTTCTATCTCAAGCTGATGTAATGCTATCTGAATCTTGATCTTCTAATTCTCAATGACTTTACCCAACTTGTAAACCTCCACCTCAAGATCTATTCTCACAAGATGATTAAAATCTTTTATAGGAGAAATGTGCTCTGGTACCAATTGTTGGAAGTACCATACTGGGAAAGCAAGATACTAAGAGGGGGGGGTGAATCATGTCTTAAAACTTAATCACTTAAAACATATTGATCCACATTCATACATATATGAATTTAACCTAACATCAGATAACATCCACAACATGAAACATATAACCCATAACATAGAATTTTGGTAACCCAGAAACCCAAATAGGTAAAACTGGGGTGGGGATGACACCCACAAAATCTTCATTACTATAGCAATAAAGTGTGCCTATTATGCCCACAAGATTTTGATTAAAAAATTCTATCTACTTGGTTAAAGGTTTGTTCGGTTAAGAACTAAAGATCATTACAATCTACCTTGTGAAAGGATTTCAACTTACAGTAAAGTAAGCACTTGGATAAGAGATTTAAAGTAGGTCTGTTAGAACCACTTTGTTAAGAGATTTCACTTGATACAACTATTAGAATATTTAAAGTAGTTATCCTTCGTTATGCACTTAGATGCCAATGACAAATATTTTCTTTCCAATACCTTCTATGATCTCACAATCAGATATGTCTTTACTCTGCTATTCACTGCTTTGTCACTCTGCTTGATCTAAGCTTCTTCTCAAAATAACTCACTTTTCATCTCTCATGAACACAACAACCCTTCTCTCTCTGTGTATCTCTTCCTCTTTCTCAATAATAGGGTTAGAAATAATCTTATATGTCTTTATGAATCTGTTGGCAAGATCTAGTTCAATGATCAAGATCTAATATTTATGCCTCCAATGCATTCTAATTTCCTGATTGACTCCATTCCATGCATAGGATAAAACAATTAAATGCATAAATAACTCCATAAATAAATATTAAATGCGTACATATGTTGGCCCAAAGCTCATACAAGTCAGCCTAAACATTTTACCTCAAAGTTTGAATCAATCCTGACATGTATGCTAAAACTATTTTGCTCGGCACTTAACATCTCTATTCCTTAGCACTTAAGTATTCTACTCAGCTCGACATGATGTAACTCGGCAACCTGTATTCCTGCTCGGCAATGTTTCTTAGCCTTGAATATTTTTAGCTCCACCAAAGTGATAACCAACTAAAACTGCCTAAGTAAATGACTAAGTGTAGGTCACTAATCATCAACAAAACTTAGGGATTAACACTAAATACTCTAACATTAAAACCATTTGAAATAGGAGTTGAGACATGTGCAAGATAACACAAACAAACTCCCTTCAAATGTAGTTCTAATGCCCTTTTTTCTTCTCCACAATGGGATTAATGTTTCTCTTTGTGCACACACTTTGCACAAGAAGCCAAGTTTTCTAATGAGAGTACTAGAAGATTTACGATTCTTGAGGTTCTCAAAAATCTTGTGGTTCAACCATGAATGAATTAAATGCATCATATTTTATATAGAATGAGAGACATTTAGGTGAGATTGCACAAAATCAATGCATAAATGTAGATTTTGGTTAGTGAGATGCTTGGAAGCATGAAATGGGGGAGAGGAAATAAGAAGATATTGGAGGATATTGAAGATATTGAAGAAGCACCTTAATAGGGATGTGAATCCTCAATTAAGGGATATGGAAATTAGGTGAGATTAGGAGGATATTAGTTCAATTAATAAATCAATATTTGTCACAAATCCAAATTACTATTTATGAAATTACAAAATCCCATAAATTGCAATTAGCTAATTAATCAATAAATATTAATTAATTATTGGAGACTTAGGGAAAAGGGGAATAAATAAATTTTATTTATTTATTCAATTAGGAACTAGGATAAACTATGGGTTATTCATCAAAAGGGGGAAATTAGTGGATTATTGATTGAGTTGAAGGTTTTGATGTCAAATTGAAATTATTTTGATAATATTGATAAGGTTTGGGATCAATTCTAAGGATTCCAGAATAGTTTAGGAAAATTACGAGGCATCGATGATCTTTGACAATGCAACCCACGTAATGATGATTGGAAATGATTGAAAAGTGCCAATGAGCTTAGATGACATCGTAAGATTGAAATTGAAATGGGGAAACATCGATGATCTTGGACAAAGTTCCCAAAATGATAGTGATCAGAAATAGTATTGACAATCATGAACAACACTCTTGAATTGATATTGATAGATTAATAGCGATAACACTGATGATCTTTGACAATGTTATCAAATGGATGATTAAGGGGATACAAAGCATCGATGATCTTGGACAATGCTCCTAAAATGATGACAAGATTGACCGAATTTGGAATAGGGTTTGATAGATTGGTTTGAAATTGGGTTAATTATGCATCGATGATCTTGGACAATGCTCTAGAATGGTTAGAATGAGTCCAAACAATTCTTCAAGTGATTAGAAATGGAATAGGATAGGTTTGAATTGATTTAGGAAGGCTTGGAATGGTTTAGGATTGAACAAGATCGGTTTAGGATCGAATAAGATCGGTTTAGGGTTGATCAAAAATGATTTGGAAAATGATCGATTTGATAGAGAACATAGAGTTGTTAGTAAATAATTGAACAATTTTGCAATATTCAATCATCGATGAAAAACACAAAGTCACCATACAGTAAAGATAATGTACCACATAGAGGAATAATTAGGTTGCAAAACAACGTTTTGATTGTAATGCTAAAAATGTTAAAACACGTAGACCACCAGGCTCGAACCATTTTTAGGTGTCTACACTTGATAATCTCTTTTTCCTTTGACAACAATCTTTCTCTTTTCTAAACTCTCTCCCTTTGTTACTTCTCTCCCTTAGATAGATATTTCATATGTAATCAGTTTCTCTCCCTTAGAATATTGATTAACTCTTCCTTTCGATTCTTAGGAACTTTTCTTCATGGATAATGATATAATCTCTCCCTTTATCATATCTCTCCCTTTATGTGATATGGAATCATCTCTCCTTTTGATAATGAGATCATCTCTCCCTTTGTATGATAAAGCAAATCTCTCCCTGATGATAATTCTCCCTTACGATAATGAGACATTTTTTCTCTCCCTTTGAAAACAATGCCAAACACAAATAATTCTCCTTATTTTATCATCTATATCATGTTCCATTCCTTTGCATAATATATTCCTTGAATTTCCCTATCCATCAGCAATACAATGTCTTTGGTTTTCAGTGTAGATATGTACCTTGTAATGTACAGATGTATTTGTTGTTGTCCATCTTAGTGTTTCCATCAACATGACTGATCTTCATATTTGGTATAGGCTGATGCAACCTCCTATTCAGATTACTGACCGATAGACAAGGGTTGGACCCCTAGTCTCTGTCTCAGGTACTCAAATGTATCCTTCAATAATGGCTTGGTGAATATATCAGCTAACTGTTCTTTTGGTTGAACATATTCTAGTGTCACTTACTTTTCTTGCACTTGTTCTCTTAGATAGTGATACTTGATAGCAATATGCTTAGTCCTAGCATGCATGAATACATTCTTAGAAATGTTAATTGCACTGGTATTGTCATAATAGATAATTATTGGTTCAAGGATCTTCATATGCATACCTTCTAGCAATTTTTTTATCCATTAAATATTAGAGCAATTTGCAATAGTAGCCACATATTCTGCTTCTGTAGTAGACTAAGAGATGCATCCATGCTTCTTTCTTATCTATGTGCCAAGTCTATCACCCATGAAGAACGCTCCTCCAGTTGTGCTCTTTTGGTCATCAATGTTTCCAACCCAATCAACATCTGTATAGACTTGTAGCTCAAATTTTCCTTCTCTTTTGTACCATAATCCATATTCCTCAGTGTTCTTCAGATATATCAGAATTCTTTTGACAACATCCATATGTGATTCTTTGGGATTAGCAGAGAATCTCGCAACTATCCCCACTGCATGTGCTATATTTGGTTGGGTATGAACAACATACATCAGTTTTCCAATCATGGATCTATATAAGGTCTGATTTACCTCATTGGATTTGTCTTCTTTTTTCATCTTACATCTGGTAGCCATAGGTGTTCCAACCGGTTTGGAATCTTCCATCTTGAATATCTTCAACACTTCCTTGATGTATTTGGATGGAGTAATGTATATGCCTATATTTTGTTGAAGAATCTATAAACCAAGAAAGAATTTGATCTCCCCAAACATAGACATTTCAAATTCCTTTCTCATTTCATTAGCAAAGGATTTTCATAACAATTAATTTCCCCCAACAATGATATCATCAACAAAAATTTCAGCAATCAGAATATTACCATCGATATCTTCTTTTAAGTATGATTGATATTTTCACTTTTTCTAACAAATTTTATGCTAATGAGATATGAGTGAAGTCTTTCATACCAAGCTCTAGGTGCTTGCTTCAATCCATACAAGGATTTATGTAGTCTACATACCATGTTTCTCATATCTAGATTAACAAACCCTTATGTTTGTTCAATGTACACCTCTTCTTCAAGTATTCCATTTAGAAATGCAGATTTGACATCCATCTAATATACCTTGAATCCTTTAAATGTAGCACAAGAAAGTAATATTCTAAATCCTTCTAGTCTAGCAACGGGTGCAAAGGTTTCACCATAATCAATACCTTCTTCTTGTGCATATCCCTTGCATACTAGTCTTTCTTTGTTTCTAGTGACTTATCCGATCTCATTCAGCTTGTTTCTAAATATCCATTTTGTACCAATGACATTCTTATCATCTAGTCTCTATACTAGTATCCATGTATTATTCTTCTCAATCTGTTCTATTTCCTCATTCATAGCACTGACCTATTCTTAATTCTCAAGTGCATTGTTAACATATTTAGGCTCAAAATCACAAAGTAAACATCTGGTGTTAAGTGACTTACTTCTTGTTCTTGTTCCATCCTTTTTGTCTCCTATGATTTGATTCTGCAGATGATGTCTTCTTACATACTTGGCAAGTTTTAGTTTAGGTCTCTGTTCATCATTTTGATCATCTTCTTCACCTTCATTCTCATCTCCATTGATCGGAACATCATCTTTAGGATTATCCTGATCATCGGTAAATTCAGCCTGATGCTTGGTTGCAATTTTCTAATGCTTGAGAGTGACACACTGTTGCTCAGGTAGAGTGTCAGGTTCTATATAAACAAACCGGTTGTATTCCTCTAGTTCCTTTTTTCTTTCCTTATCATTCTTTTATGCAAATTCATCTACTTTCATATTTTCACTTTCAATTATTTTGTTAGATGACTTGTTAAGACATTTATAAGATTTTCTTTTGGTTGAATACCCTAGGAAGATACCTTCTTCACTTTTGTAGTCAGGTTTTCCATTTCTATCATCCTTCAATATATAACATTGACTACCAAAGATTCTGAAGTAACTTACATTGGGTGTATGACCATACCAAATCTCATAGGGTGTCTTCTTTATGTCCTTCAATTGTACTATGTTTAATGTGTAGACAACAGTACTGATAAATTCCCTCAAAAAATTTTGAGTGATGCTTTTCTCAATCACCAATGTTATTGCACAGTCAATAATTGATCTATTTCTCCTTTAAGCAATTCCATTTTGTTGTGGTGTTCTTGGTGCAAAAACCTATCTTTTAATTCCATGCTCATTGCAATAGCTAGTGAATTCATCTGAAGTAAATTCCCCTCCTCTATTTGACCTTAATCATTTCAATTTATTTTCAGTTTGTTTTTCTACCATAGCCTTATACCATTTAAACATCTTAAATGCTTCTGATTTATCTTTTAAAACATGATTGTCATCATTCTAGAATAATCATCAACAAAGAGAATAAAATACCTATCTCCATAGTAGCTCTTTGTCCTCATAGGTCCACATAGATCTGTATGGACTAATTCTATAATTGCATTAGATGTATGGGTTTTACTCTTGAAACTAGACTTTTTCATCTTACCTTTTTTACAATTCTTGCACATGATATGCTTGGGCTTAGTCATGCTCGGTAAGCCTCAAAAATTCCATTTGTTTCTTATCTTTATCATGTTTTCAAAGTTCACATGACACAATCATTTGTACCACAACCATATGTCTTTGTTTCTATCCATTAAACAAGTAGTGTTAGTGTCATCAAGATAGAAAAGGTTACCTTTTTTCTGCTCACCGGTACCAATCGATCTTCCTGATTCATTGTATATCATTGCCTTCTTATTTTCAAATGCTACTCTGTGACCTAAATTGTTTAGTTGTGAAACACTTAACAAATTATAATTTAGTCCTTTAACTAAGTAAGCATTTTCACATTTTATCAGGTTATTCAACATTATGGTTCCTTTACCTTCAACTGGACAAGGTGTATCATTTCCCATTCTTAATGAACCACCATTATAGTATTCAAAAGTCTCAAACATTTTTTTATTACCGGTCATATGGTGAGTGTCGCCACTATCTATGATCCAGACATAAATTTTACTAACTTTAAATATGAGTGCAGTTTTGACATACGTTTCTTCATCTTCATCTGAATCATCCTTCATGGCTACAAATACCATCTCTATTTCTTCTTCTGATTTAGTTTCGGTGTCATCAGTTCTGTTCTCAGCTAGGTAATAAGCTTTTTTTCCTTTGTCCTTGTAGTCTAGGGTATCTCTCTTATCAGATTGTCAGTTACTTCAGTAATCTCTATTTTTACCTTTATCAAACTTCTTCACATATGATATGTTATTTCCTCCGTCATCTTTTCTTCGGTTTGGACATCTTGCAACAAAGTGTCCAACCTCTTTACAATTGAAACATACAAGTGGTAATTTATGATTGTATCTTCCTTTGACTCTCTGCAAGCTTCTAGCCATAAGTTCTTCAATTTAATTAAGTCCTTGATTCTCATTATCACTGTCACTATCATTTCTAACAGCATGTCTATGACTTAAGTTACTTATCTATAGAGAAGATTTGAATGCAGATTCTATAGATGGTAAGACACTGTTGTCTAAGTTATTCATCTCAAATGAAATTATTCTACCAATCAGACTATCTAAAGTAAATGTATTGTTTTCTACTGCTCTCATTTCTTGAATAGAAGAAATTCTAATAACATAAACATGCAATAAGGTTCTTAAGATTTTTCTTACCAATGTCTCCTCTTCAAGTATACCTCCAACTCCTCAGATAGAATTGACTACCTCTTTTATTCTGCAGCTATACTGAGTAATGTTTTCTCCTTCTTTCATCCTTAGGTCATCAAACCTCTCTCTTAGGCTTTCTGCCTTTGCTTTGAGTACATTGACATCTCCTCCATGTAAAAGCTTCAACTTATATCACATTTTCTTTGCAAAGGTGCAAGTTTTTACATCTTCAAACTCAGCATCGGAGAGTGATGATGCAAGTTCTATGATCATGCAGTTATGCTCATGCTTGAATCTTAATTTCTCAAGAGTATGAGGGCCTTTAGGCAACAGATATTCAGTATCTAAGAATTGAACAATATCATTTCCAATACCTGATAGGTCAATTATTATTCTTCTTTTCCATGATGCAAAGTTGTCTTTATTCAACTTGGGCACATCTCATTTGTTCATCTTGTGATCTTTTTCTTGAGTCGTTAAACTCCCTTTCTAAGCACAAAAGCTTTCATACCAATTGTTATTAATAACTGAGAGGGGGGGGGGGGGGGGGGNTGAATCAGTGGCCTAAAAAATATTCCAATAATCAACCCTTAAAACTTAGTACCATAATATTATACCTCTAGTTATATTCAGTCCTATAAGATGAATGCCTCCAAATACTTTTATCAAATTACTACTCCTCAGAATGCTTTGTAAAACCTTTTACTGTATGTTTACCGAAAAGCAGTCTGTTAATTTACTGAAAGACAATAAATTATCTAGAGTATACCATCAATCCAGTTAAGTTATGTGTAATGTAAAACACTAAAGTAATGACTCCAAAATAGATTGACACATGGATTTTTAATGTAGAAACCATGTTAAGGGAAAAAACCACTTGGGACCGGTAACCCAAAATTTTCACTCTTCTGAAGTGAGCTTGGTGAAGAGCCAACCCTGTTAAAGGTTAAAAACACACTGTTAGGTGTGACCTTGTTAGAGGATTTAAAAATTTAGTCTGTCACTTGATATCGGGAATCTCTATGCTACGATCCTTGATCAAAAACTCACTTGGCCTTTTAATAGGTATCTGGCATCTCATTCTATCTTCATGATAAAAAATTTTGATACTCCTTTGGGATGTATCTCAATATAGAAAGGATCTTTAAATTCTGCTTGGTTAAGAGACTTTATGAATCAATGGTTAAACTGAAACAGTATGATCTATTCACATATACAACTTATACTTGCAGATTTTCAGATCTATTGTAATCTCATAAAACTATTATGATCAATATAACTCTATTTATACCTTTCCTCCACTTTGATTCTTCTCGGTGATGCTCTTCTTTTTTTCTCGGTGTTCACATAAAATGTTATCTCTTTCCTTAACTTATTGATCAGGACTGTATGAAGTTTCTCTTCATCAGTTTCTATTTAGCATCCTTTTTTTCATTCACTCCCCTTGATCTGCAATGAATCAAGTTTGTCTCTTAAATAGACATGATACCACCATTATTAGGTTCATGATTCTCTTGAACTTGGCATGATCCACAATCCTCGCCAATTAGATTTAAAGCAAAACTCCTATTTTATCTCACTGAGATCTTCTTTCAAACTAGTCAAAACAACTTTAAATCATTTACTTATCTCTGGCTTATCTTGCTGATGAAAACAATGATAACTACCAGTTAACTCTATATTTAGCTCTTCTAGCTAGATATTTTGTCATTTTTGAACTCAAGTTAATTTTGGTGTTTGACTCTTTGTTAGAAACAGTCAACACTCCAGTTCTTCTCGGGCTTCTATGTCGGTTTACACTATGTTTCTGGCTGTCGGGTATGCTTGTGACTTTTCTCGTCAGTAATGCTCGTCAGCGTTATTGCTTAGGCATCACTGTGACTTGACTGTTGGTGATCTCTATCTATCAGGTTTCACTGACCGTCGATGTTTGTAGTACCATTGTGAATAATTTTATTTTATGAATTACAGAAATCATAATCTTTATCTCTCTAATTCTCTGAATTCTTTGACACTTTGATTATAACCGATTAGATTATATCAAGTTGACATAAATGAAAATACAATCCATTAACTGATTTAATGTCTTGCATTATCTAACTGCATTTCATTGATCAAGTTAACATATTCAAACATTAAATTAGTTACATGTCATCATGAGCTCCCCTTAAGACATCCCCTTAAGAAATGACATTATTTAGATTACTTAATTATATTTTATGTTGGAAAGATTGTTGCAATGTAGACAATTGTTATTTTTTCATTGATGTCAAACCTTACCTGGTGAGACTATTGCTGTATGTTTGAGTACCTTATCCATTGATTAATGAAGATTTGAAAAGAATGGGATAACAAGAAGACCAATGAAATGGTTGAGTTATGAGCATACACTAGGGTACTTGATCATTCAGCACTTTGGCAAAGTGGTACATTGTTTATCTAGCACTGGTAGTTCACTGGAAGGTCAATGCTAAGAAAAGAAAATTTGATGTAGAGAAAAGTGAAAGGTGATGCTGAACAAAGAAAAGATGATGTCGAGTGCTAGTGAAATGCTGCGAGAGACAGTGAAATGCTGAGGAACAGTATTTTGATTATTGATGAGATTTGAGATCTATAGCTGACATAATTGATTTTATTGGGATATGCATTATTAATTAAGATTGGTCCATATTCATTTAATGCATGGGAAACCATTATTAGCGCATGGATTCAATGGTTAATTAATGACTTTATTGGAGAATTAAATTAAATGTAAAGATAGAAAGATCTATTGGATCTAACCTAACCTAAGATCTACGATCTTGATTAAGTGGAAAAATACTTATCTGGCCTAGATGAAGAGGTATGATATAACCTACTATGGTTATTGTTATAGTATCCAAGTGTAAGGAGAATTTGAATGCAAAGTGTTGCATGGGTAATTGACTAATTGTCAATACCTAGTAGAGAAGGCTGAGAAGAGAAGCAGAGAGAGATTGCTTAACGGATTTCCAAGAAGATTTGAAGTTTGAGATGAAAATGGAGGCCACTCAGTGATTTAACATTAGAGTTGAAACTAGATCTAGATTTGCAAACTAAGTTGTATGTATCAGATCACACCTATTGATTACTTTCTTACCATTGTATCAGTTCAAATCCTTTAACCAGGTTGACCTAACAATCATTGTATAAATCCTTTGAACAAGGTGACATTTAGATTGGAATGTTCTAAGTCCTCTGACAAGGCCACTCCTAACAGGGTCATTAAATCCTTTAACCAGGTCACATTTGATAGTGTGTTTTGTAACCTTTAACAGTGTTGGCTCCTCATAGGGCATCACTTCAGAAGAGTGAAATTTTGGTAGCATGTTATTGGTGGTTTTTCCCATATTGGGTTTCCACGTTAAATCATGGTGTCAAAATGTGTGAATATTATTGTTGTATTTTACTGTTAAGTTTCTGAAAGCTTATTTCATGAGTATAGTAAACTACACACTTTTATTATTAATTGTTGCCGAGTAGATCTAAGTTGTTAAAGTTGATTTAAAGTTTTATATGGGCACATATAGAACTAAGGATAACTGATCCCCCCCTCTCATTTATTCTGAATTCATATTAACAATTGGTATCAGAGCCTTGTTCTCTTGAAAAGTTTGAAGGTACTTGGAGATAAAGATCAAGATGTATAAAAGGGATGGACCAAAGATCAACAAGGAAAACTTTCCTGCATGGAAAAGTTTGATGAAAATTCACTTGGATGGTATTAGTGATTCTACTAAATGACATATTGAAACAAAATATGTAGCCCCTAATGGAGTTCTAAATGCTGCACAACTAAGAGAGAAGCATGAACATAATCAAGAAATGCTGGAACTTGCATCATCTCTGAACTATCATGAATTTGAGGATATCAAAGATTGTACAAGAACAAAGTAGATGTGGGATGCCCTTACAACCATCTATGGAGGTGATACGAATGTACTGAGAGCCAAATCTGAAATCTTGAGAGGTTAATTTGATGATTTAAAAATGCAAGAAGGAGAAAATATAGTACAATACTATGATAGGATAAGGGAAGTTGTAAATGTTATTAGAGGAGCTAAGGGAGTCATTGATGAAGATACTATTATGAGCAAGGTACTAAGAACACTTCTTCCTATTTATGTTATTAGAGTATCTGCAATTCAAGAACTGAGATGTACTCCTAATAACAATTTAGCTCTGGAAAGTCTAGTAGGCAGACTTACTGCATATGAGATGTCAAATTTTGACAATTATACTCCACAAGTTGTTGAATCTACATTCAAGTCACAAATGATCATCAACAAATCTAAGAAAGGAAAGAAATGTGTGGACAGTGATAGTGACACCTCAGATGATGATCTAGAAGAACTTGAGGCACTTATGGCAAGAAGAAGAGCAAGAGGAAAAGGAAAATTCAAAGGTGAACTTCCTATTATTTGTTTTTCTTGTAACAAAGTTGGTCATATTGTTGCTAGATGTCTTGACAAGAATGAGAAGGATGAAAGAAGGGACAGAAAATATAAGGAAATAAAGGATGACTGAGACTACAGAGAGTACAAGGACTACAAAGACAAAGGTAAGAAATATTTCTATATAGCTGAAGAAGCTTCTGAAAGTGAATCTGACAAATTTGATGAAAATGATATAGAAGTAGTGTATGTTGCAATGAAAGATGATTCTGATCATGATGAGAAAATTGCACTAATTTCTTATATGAGTAAAGGTGATCATTGGATTATTGACAGTGGTTTTTCACATCACATGACTGGTGATAAGGACAAATTTGAAACCTTAGATCAATGCAAAGGTGGATATGTTAAGTATGGTAATGATACACCTTGTAGAGTCAAAGGGAAAGGATCAATTCAATTGACTAATAAGATTAGATGTGATGATGTATACTGAGTTGATGATCTTAAGTATAACTTGTTTAGTGTTTTACAGCTGAACACTTCTGGTTACAGAGTTGAATTCCATCACATGAAAGCAAAGATCTATGATGCGAATGGAGAATTAGTTGGAGGTGGTGAGCAAACAAAAGGTAACATGTTCTATCTGGATTTAACTGAAGAGACATGCTTGTTTGCATTGTATAATGATGTTTGGCTATGACATAAGAGGCTATGTCATGTTAACTTTGATAACTTGGTAAGCATAAGTAAATTGAAAAAGGTTAGAGGGCTGCCTAAGTTAAAGAAACCTGAGAATGCAATGTGTA
>MU223655.1:2301013-2321709 GCA_018584345.1 Thuja plicata
ATTGGTGAGAAAAGTTACTGTGGAGACAAATATTTTATTCTATTTGTAGATGACTACTCTAGGATGATGACTGTTATGTTTCTCAAAGAAAAATTTGATGCATTTCAGTTATTTAAGTGGTACTTGGAAAATATTGAAAAGGAAAAAGGTAAGAGTCTGAAATGTCTAAGATCTAACAGAGGAGGAGAGTTTATTTCTAATGAGTTTAACAGGTTCTGCAATGACCGAGGGATAAAAAGATAGATGTCAGCACCTAGGACGCCACCACAGAATGGTATAGCTGAAAGAAGAAATCAATCTATCATGGACTGTGCTAGAACATTAATGATGGAGAAAAATGTTGCACAAAAATATTGGAGAGAAGTCGTAAATACAACTCTTTATACCCTGAACAGAGTACAAGTCAAGAAAGGTACAAATTCTACACCTTATGAGCTATGGTATGGATATACACCTACTCTAGGTTACTTTAAAGTCTTTGGGAGAAAATGTTTTATACTGAAGGATAACAGAAATGGTAAACTTGATGCTAAAGGAGAAGAATGCATATTTCTTGGATATTCTACTAAGAGTAAGGCATACAAATGTTTGAATTCTAACACTAACAAAATTGTGGAAAGTGCAAATGTTAGAATTGATGAATATGTAGAAAGAAATGAAGATGAAAGCATGATTGAGCCTGAAAGTTACAGATCATTCACATATCCTGAAGAAGAGGATTCTAAGGAAACTGAAAATGAAGTTGCCAAGGAACAGTCTACACATGCCGAGACACAGAACGATATTGCTGGGCAACAGGAAGTGACTTTGGAACCATCTGATGGAGATGTCAAGTCACAGTTTCACCCTGAATTGAACTTGAATGATCAAAATGAAGCTGAGAAAGAGCCTACTTTGGAAAAATATGTAAGAAGGCACCATAAACATGATCAAATCATAGGAGAAAAGGATTCTATAGTTATGACAAGAGGCAAATTAAGAGAAGACACATGTTTGTTATGTGATTTTGAGCCTAAGACAGTAAAAGATGCTTTGGAGAATGAAGACTGGATTCAAGCCATGAATGAAGAGATAGACTAGATTAAAAAGAACAAGACATGGACACTAGTACCTAGACCTGACAACAAAAATGTAATTGGTACAAAGTGGGTATTCATAAACAAGCTGAATGAACATGGATAGGTAACAAGGAATAAATAAAGACTAGTATGCAAAGGTTATGCACAAGAGGAAGGAATTGACTATGGAGAGACATTCACTCCAGTTGCAAGATTAGAGGGTGTGAGAACTCTACTTGCATATGAAGCCTACAAAGGATTTAAATTCTATCAAATGGATGTGAAGTCTATATTTCTAAATGGGATACTAGAAGAAGAGGTATATATTTAACAAGTTGATGGATTTGTTGACCCAAGTAAGAGGAACATGGTTTGCAGACTGCACAAGGTTTTATATGGACTGAAGAAAGCACCAAGAGAGTGGTATGAAAGATTGCACAATTATCTGATGAAGATTGGATTTGCAAGAACTAATGTCAACAACAATCTGTATTTAAAGATAGAGCAAGGTAAAAGAATTTTATTGGCTGAAATATTTTTGGATGACATCATATTCAGTGGACAAGATATGATATGTAAAGCATTTTCAAAAGAGATGCAAACTGAATTTGAAATGTCTATGTTTGGTGAGATAAAATTCTTTGTTGGACTACAAATACATCAAATGAAGAATGGTATCTATATTACACAATCAAAATATATCAAAGAGATACTTAAAACTTTTGGTATGGAAGACTCAAAACCAGTGAGTACACCCATGGCTACTGGATAAAAGTTGACAAAGAATGATGATACAAAAGAGGTAAATCAAACACTGTACAGATCAATGATTGGTAAGCTGAAATATGTTGTACACAGTAGACCTGATATTGCATTAGCAGTTGGAATTGTTGCTAGATTTTTTGCTAATCCAAAAGAAACACATATAATGACAGTGAAAAGAATTATGAAATATCTGAAAGGTACAAAAGACTATGGCCTATATTACAAGAAGAATGACAAGTTTGAATTCAGAATCTATACTAATTCCTACTGGGCTGGTAATGTTGATGATAGAAAAATCACCACAGGAGGAGCATTTATTTTAGGGAAAAGATTAGTTTCTTGGACAAGAAAGAAACAAAATTGCACCTTACAATCTATAGCTGAAGCCGAGTATGTGGCAGCAGTAGTTAGTTGTTCAAACATTGTGTGGTTGAAGATATTACTAAAAGGAATGAGAGAGGAGATCACAGAACTAGTTGTCGTATATTGTGACAACACGAGTACCATAAATATTTCTAAAAATCCTGTAATGCACTCTAAGACAAAACATATAGCTATCAAGTATCATTACTTGAGGGAGCTAGTTCAGAAGAAGGAAGTGAGACTGAAATATGTGAACACTAAGGAACATTTGGCAGACATATTTACAAAAGCATTACCCAAGGATGCTCATGAGTATCTAAGAGGCAAATTGGGGGTAATTCCCCTAGCTGAGGCTAACTAGTTGGGAATGGTACTGTTGCATCAAATGTTTTAATCAGAACACTTGACACATTGATGCACAGTAGGTCACATTTTTAGGATGCTGGCTAAAAACTATGAAGTGGAAAACCATAACAAAAAATTAAATCAGTCATACACAAAGATGATAGGAACAGCATGATACAAAGATTAGAATAGAAGAATCTACATGATGAAGATGTCAACAGCTTTGGCATTGTTGTCAAAGAGGGAGATTATTGCTAAAACAACAGATAAAAGGGAGAAAACAACAGATAAAAGGGAGATATTACTGAAAGAGGGAGCTGAATAGTAATAGAAAATATCAGTGTGATTATAGACATAGAGGGAGTCAGAATGAAGCTAAAGACATTAATAAAGATTTGTTCATATCAGGAACACAGACACTTTTTGGATTATATGGTAACTTTGGTTGGAAATTATTGTTTTTTAGTTTAGTGTTGCCATCAATGCCAAAGAGGGAGATTGTTGGAAATATTTCTGCAATGTAGACAATTGTTATTTTTTCATTGATGTCAAACCTTAACTGGTGAGACTATCGATGTATGTTTGAGTACCTTATCCATTGATTGATGAAGATTTGAAAAGAATAGGATAACAAGAAGACCAATGAAATGGTTGAGTTATGAGTATACACCAGGGCACTTGATCATTTGGCACTTTGGAAAACTAATACACTGTTTATCCAGCACTGACAGTTCACTAGAAGGTCAATACTAAGAAAAGCAACATCGATGCTGAGAAAATTGAAAGGTGATGCCGAGAAAATCAAAGATGATGTCGAGCGCCAGTGAAATACCAAGGGAGACAGTGAAATTCCAAGGAAAATTATTTTGATTATTGATGAGATTTGAGATGTATGGTTGGGATATACATTATTAATTAAGATTGGTCCATATTCATTTAATGCATGGGAAACCATTATTAGCGCATGGATTCAATGGTTAATTAATGACTGTATTGGAGAAGTAAATTAAATTTAAAGATAGAAAGATCCATTTGATTTGACCTAACCTAAGATCTACAATCTTGATTAAACGACAAAAGATTTATCTGACCTAGATGAAGAGGTATAATATAACCTACTATGGTTATTGTTATAGTATCCAAGTGTAAAGAGAAGTTGAATGCAAAGTGTTGCATGGTTAATTGACTAATTGGCAAGACCTAGTAGAGAAGACTGAGCAAAGAAGCAGAGAGAGATTGCTTGAAGAATTTCAAAGAAAATCTAAAGTTTGAGATGAAAATGGAGGCCACTCAGGGTGATACCACAATAGTGGGTTACACTTTTTTGCCTAAACGGACATTGAAGTCTACATTTTGAGAAAAATGTTCACATTCGGATGCATATTGTCGTTAAAATGTTTGAAATCTGAAGATGAAGTAAACTAGAGTCTTTTAGGATTTTATGTCTAGATTCTAAATATATATTTTTTATTTTATTTTGAATTGATTTTAATGGTTTTTTTTTTCTCCCACTAAAACTACTATGTTGCTGAAAATGTCATTTTCAAAAAGGTACAATGACTTTGTACAACATAACTTTTTTTCTAAAATAGATATCAATGCGCTTCTTTCAAATTTGGTTTTGTAACATCCATACAGAGGGCATGCAATTGGTGTGATGACATTATCATGATTATTGCATATTTTATGAATGTTTGAAGTAGAGTAAACCGTAATTGTGACATACATTGACTGCGTAGCTGATAACTTGTTGTGTATTTATCAAAATTCAATTATTTTTTTATTGATAGAAAGAAGACTCAAAGATGGAGGGCACTGTTATTTTTCAAATTTTTTTTTCTCTTTTCTAGTATTTTTCATTGAACGTCAAAGCTGGAAGTTTATATTGGATAAAAAACCTACATCCGATGAACGTCAAAATACATAGACCTAATTAATTCAAAATTTGTCAAATCTATATTTGTTAGAAAGATCTTTCAGAGTACTTGTGCGATGCAAAAGGAGGTGTCCCTATTCTTCCATTTGAGCCCTGCGCTGGAGCCCCAAAGTCATGAAAACTATAGATTTCTGTTAGCCTTTGCAGATAGCCTCAATTTTGGGGGTTTCGATAGAAAGTACTTTCAATCAAAACTAATTAGTTTCGATCGAAAGTACTTTCTATCGAAAGTACTTTCTTAGTTTAACATGCATATGGGTCAAAATCCCACTAAAATCTTTACTAGCTTACTTTCGATCAAAACTAAATTAGTTTCAATAGAAACTAAGCAAAAAAGGTAGTTTCAATCGAAACTATTAATGTTTTGATCGAAACAATCAGGTACTTTCTATCGAAAGTACCCGACTAAATCCTCCCACCTCGTGGATTCATGAGGAATTTATTCCTCCAAAAAAGTGTAACCCACTATTGTGGGATCACCCCTCAGTGAATTAAAATTAGAGCTGAAATTGGATCTGGATTTTCAAAGTAAGTTGTATGTATCAGATCACACCTACTGATTACTTTCTAACCATTGTATCAGTTTAAATCCTTTAACTAGGTTGACCTAAAAATCATTTTATAAATCCTTTGAACAAGGTGACATTCAGATTGGAATGTTCTAAGTCCTCTGACAAGGTCACTCCTAACAAGGTGATTAAATCCTTTAACCAAGTCACATTTGACAGTGTGTTTTGTAACCTTTAATAGGGTTGGCTCCTTACAGGGCATCACTTGAGAAGAGTGAAATTTTGGTAGCATGTTACTGGTAGTTTTTCCCATATTGGGTTTCCACGTTAAATCATGGTGTAAATATGTGTGAATATTGTTGTTGTGCTTCATTGTTAAGTTTTTGCAAGCTTATTTCATGAGTACAGTAAACTAAACGCTTTTATTATTTATTGTTGCTGAGCAAATCTGAGTTGTTAAAGTTGATTTAAAGTTTTATATGGGCACATCTAGACCTAAGGATAACTGATTCTCCCCCCCATCATTTGTCCCCACCATTCATTTGTCCCCCCCTCTCAGTAAACTAAACGCTTTTATTATTTATTGTGTGTGTGTTACTTATAATACACACACACACAGACATGAATGGTGGGGACAAATGATGGGACCTCCCTGAGAGGAACCCACCGATAATTTGTAAATCCTAATATATACAAAGTAGATCACTAGATAAGCATGCACCCATACAACGCAACTGGTCCAAATATGATATAGCTGCAACCTCTAAGGGAGATGGTATGTCTCTTATCTTGTATGGATCATCACTAGAGGATGCATCCTATACAGGTGAATGAATGCTAGAATGGGAATGCAACATGTATCTCCCTAAACAATTAGATGACATCTCCTGAACCTGTGTCACGATACTCACGATACTAGAAAATTCATCCCTCCTGATCCTGTCATCAGGTACACTCTGTCCTGCTACTTTCATTTCCAAACCTTTTGGTATGAACAAAAGGTTTGGACCCACATTTTCCCTCTTATTAGGAATTAGGCCCTCTGAAAGTGTCTGATAATTTTCCCCTCCCCTACCCAACATGACCAGGAAAATCTTTATAATCAACATCATGATGCAAATGAAATTCTTTAAATTTTTTTTCAGAAATATAGTGGAAGCTCATCTTTCTGGAGCTACCTGTGATGAGAAACCAACCATCAAGGATATATAAATCATGCAACAAGGTAATCCTCACATCAAGTAGTCATATATCCTCTCACCTGAGCTCTATCCTAGTAATGATGAAATGTGGTTTTCACCATAGTAGTGGAGACCTCTCAGTCAACCTGTCTAAACTTCACAGTGCCAATAATGTTGCGGGAGAGAGAAGTATAGAATGTATCAATAGATATTCTATCATAAGGGTTGTATGATTCAAATGTGTCAATCATATGAACCAGGTCCTCTCTAATAATTTTCACCTTATCCCTATTAGGAAGGGTAGTGGATGACTGAATCCTCTTATCAAGAACCTCTATAGCTCATGTCAATCGAGCTATGGTACTAGCGAATAACTCCTCCCTACCCTCTCTAGAGTCAATAGATCTATGAGAAGAGTGGTCAGTACCACCCCCCTTAAAAATAGCCTCTCTAGAATCTACAAGTAATGTCCCTCTACTCGATGCCATGTGATAGAAAAAATAGATATATGCTCAAAAGTATAAAGAAGAATATATGTAGATCTCTACACATGTACATTGTCCAATTCTAATTTAACTATATATGTTAAAACACATGTGTTACAAATAAATAAACTTGATAACACTTGAATTCATATACATTTGAAAGAAAAATGAAATTTAAAATCATATACATACATGTACATATTTTCTAACAAAAAAGAGGTTTTGAGTTATGGTTCAATTTTGTCTAGGTTTACAACTAGCCTAGTTGAATGTAGATTAATGTTGAATGTTTAGGTTTAGGGATCAACTTGATTTATTTATCAATTAGGTTTACGGTTAATTTGTTCATTTTTACCCCCTTCATGTTGGTTTCTAGTGTTCTAAGGTTTATGTTGGCTCATGTTTCAGTTTTACATGTTGCTTTCATGTTAGGGTTCATGTGTTGGTTTCTAGTACATTAGGGTTTATATTGGTTCATGTTCTAGTTGAAGGTTAGGGTTCATGTTGGTTGAACATGTTATGGTTTATTACTCAATTGGTTTAGGGATCTACTTTTAAATTATGTTTACATGGTTAGGGTTCATAAATGTTTGTTTAGTGTTAGGGTTTATGCTGGTTAGTGTTCCAGTTTCATGTTAGTTTCTAGCTAATGCCATGTCATGATAGCTGAAATAGATAAAAGAAAACACAAATACATGTATGTTTGAAAGAAAAATTATTTAGTATGTTAAGGTTTATGTTGATTTATGTTTAAGTTTCATGTTTTGGTTTCATGTTAGGGTTCATGTCAAGGTTTATGTTGATTTATATTTCAGTTTCACGTTAGTTTCATGTTAGGGTTTCATGTTAGGGTACAATGTTATGTTTAATATTTTTTATAATACTAATGTTTTCTAATGTCTTGTAACATTTTCCTAAGGTTTTTTTAGGGTTCATGTTAGGGTTCAATATGGTTAAAGTTTCATGTTACCTAGTTAATGTTAGATTTTATGTCGATTTATGTTTCAGTTTCATGTTGGTTTCATGTTTTGAACATTTTACTAATGTTTTGTAGTATTTTACTAATGTTTTGAAACATATATGATAAAAATTAATTAATTAAATAAGTAACATTTTCCTAATCTAACATTTTACTAAGTAACATTTTCCTAATGTTTTGTAACAATCTCCCAATGTTTTGAAACATATGTAATCAAACTAAATTAATTAACCAAGTAACTAACATATTATCTTAACTGAAAAAATTAAATCTACATAAAACAATATTTTATATTTTCTAAAATTAAAAATAACAAAAATAAAACAAAAAACATCAAATAAGTACAACTACATTAATTTAACAAAAGAAAACTTTAAAATATTTAAGAAAACATAAAAAAAAATCCTACCTATTTTTGGTCGAAGTTCTCCAATTCCGCTCTGTAATTCTTGGAAGATGCTCAGTACAAATGAGATGCTCAAACCAAATTTTGGGGTATATTCGGATTTTAAGGGTTCCAACCAAAATCATTTCAGCCAGATCTGGTCCAGCCAAAATAGTTTTGGTCAAAAAACATCTGCCACATTGAGCAACATGGCGTCGCGTGTGCGCCACATATGTATGTCCAAAAATGTTTCAGCTGAAACTATTCCAGTCAGAACTACAAAAATGGTCCTCATGTGCCAAAAAGCTTCGTACTTTTACCCAAAAATAATATTATAAGTCTATATGGTTAATACTAAAGTAATTATGATGTAGGAGCATCTTGGGTCCTTAGAAATCCTATTCAACCAAAAATATGTCTACTTTCATTTCCAGTTTGTTCTCTGTCTCTCGTCTTTTGTTGCTCGGCATGCTTACTGAGTTGTTCAGTAATTATAGTTTACTTCTATTGCTCATTCCTTCTTTGTTTGAGTGCTTTGTTTCTCGGTCATGCTTTGCCGAGTTGGTTTATTTGGGAGTTGGAGCTGCTGGCCAACTTCTTCATTTATTTTCTGTGGTTGAATTAATGTGGGGTCTCTCATTGGGATCTGTTGGACCTAAATATAGGTCTCACCTTTGTATTTGAGTGTCAATTTCCCTGTTGGACTCTTGTATATATTATTTTGTATGTTCTTAGTTTAGGGGCAAGTCTTAGAGAAAGAAGAAAAATGTTAAGATATTGAAGATCTGAGATCTCTGCTGTAAGAAGATAAATTTTAATACATTGTGATGTATATGGCCATAACTAGGAAGGCCTTAAATCCTAGCATGTATTGAGTTTGATCAATTAATGATAAAATATCTCCATGTTTCTCTCTCTTAGTGTGTTGTTTTGTTCATTCCGCATTGTTTCTCCAAGCTGGATGGTTTTGGGTGTGCCCTAGGCCCTGTCTCCTTCCTCCCTTGTGTCAGGTGGTATAAGAGCAAGTTGAGATCCATGGTTCCTTATTGTAAACTCTAAAGATATTTGTTTTAGGGTGGTATGTTGCGATCTGAGCTATAATTGCAGAGAGTTTCAAGATGGTTCATGGGAGAGGAAATGTTGATCAAGGTCTAGATGATATTCTTAGATAGATGATTGCAAGATTGGAAGTTGTTGAAACAGCCCAGCGCAGAGGAAGATATCTTGAAGATGTTAGTGATGATGAATTTGAAGAGGTTCAAGGTGAAGCTGCACCTGCACCTGTGATGGACCGGGAAGAAGAGAGATTCCTAAGAGCCTTGACAAGTTTGAAATCTACACCTCAGTTCAATCCTCCTGAGTACAGTGGGAAATTGGATTCGGATGAATTGATTGACTAGATAACTTAAATGGAAAAGTATTTTGAATATGAGAATGTTGCAGAAGATAACAAGGTGAAGATTGCAAGCACAAAACTAAAAGGTCATGCATCCTTATGGTGGGAACATCTGAAATTGGATAGAAAGAAGAAAGGTAAAGAAAAAATCAAGGTATGGGATAAGATGGTTAACAAATTGAAAGGCAAATTTCTACCTTGTGATTATCAGATTAACCTAATCCAGCAAATGCAAAGTTTGAAGAAGAAGGACAAATCAATCAAAGACTATACTGAGGAATTCTACAGATTAGACATCAGATCTAGACATGTTGAAGATGAAGTGGAAAGAGTTGCAAGATACTTGAATGGCTTGATAAGTTCCATACAAGATGAAATTAGTTTCGTCAAAATGGAAGGTATTGAAGAGGCATATCAATTTGCCCTAAAAGCTGAAGAAAAGTTGAATAGAAGATATGACCAAAGCCAAAGAGGTAGAGGTGGTAGATTCCCTAGAGGAATAGGTAGATTTCATGGTGAGAATAGTAGATCAGAACCAGACAAGTCAGTTTCAAACACATCTCAAGACAAAGGAAAGACTGAATGGAAACTTGGAAATTCATACCGAGGAAGAGGCAATTATTCCAAAGGTGGATATACCAGAAGAGGGTTCCAAGTAACTTGCTACAATTGTGGTGAAGAAGGACATAAATCCTTTGAGTGTACACATGCAAGAAAGAAAGGTGGTAGCAGTAGCAGAAATGCATTAATCCAAGAAGAACCATCTAATGAACCTCAAATTAACCTCATGATCTGAAGGATACTATGGAGTGAGAAAGATAAGCAAGATCCAATTCGGAAAAGTTTATTCAAGACCATATGTAGAGTTACAGACAAAGTTTGGAAGGTCATTGTTGACAGTGGAAGTTCACAGAATCTGGCATCTGAGGAAATGGTTGCAAATTTGCAGTTGGAGAGGATGAAACATCCAAAACCCTACAAGATCTCATGGATCAAGGATGAGCATACATTAATGGTGAGTGAACAATGTTTTGTGAATCTAAAAATTGGAAAATACTATGATAAGGTGTTGTGTGATATCATGCCTATGGATTGTTGTCATATTTTGTTGGATAGACCTTGGCAATATGATAGACATGCTATACATGATGAAAGGTTGAATAGATATTCTATTTGTGTTGATGGGAAGAAGCAAATTTTGTTACCCTTGGTTGAAGAATCTACTGATGAGTTATGTACATCTGTTAAAGATTGTCTGATGGAAGGTAGACAAATTGTTAAGGATTTGAAAAGAAATGATATCTGTTATGCCTTAATTCCTAACAAACCATATAAGAATGCAGAAGATGACATTGCTATAGAAGTTGGAAAGTTGCTCACAGAGTATAAGGAGATAATTTTAGATAATGTACTTGATGGTTTTCCACCAATGAGAGATATCATTCATTGTATGGATTTGATTCCTGGAGCTAGTTTACCAAACAAAGTACCACACAGGTTAACACCGACCGAGAACGAAGAGCTTAACCAACAAGTTCATAAATTATTGAACAAAGGTTTGATCTGAGAAAGTTTGAGTCCATGTGTAGTACTAGTTGTGTTGGCACCTAAGAAGAATGGAGAATGGAGCATGTGCACTGATTCCAGAGCAATAAATAAGATAATAGTGAAGTATAGGTTTCCTATACTAAGAATAGTTGACATAATGGATTTTTTTAGTGGATAAAAGTATTTTACCAAGATTGATTTGAAAAGTGGATATCATCAGATCATAATCAAAGAAGGTGATGAATGGAAGACTGCTTTCAAGACAAAGGAAGGTTTGTATGAGTGGTTGGTTATGCCTTTTGGTTTAACTAATTCACCCAGTACATTTATGAGGCTGATGAATGAATTTCTAAAGAAATTCTTGAATAAGTGTGTGATTGTATATTTGGATGACATTCTAATATTTAGTAAGACTAGAGAAGAACATCTGATGCATATAAGACAAGTGTTGTAGAGTTTAAAAGAAGAAAAGTTGCTGATAAATTTGAAGAAATGTTCCTTCATGAAAGAAGAGCTTGTGTATTTGGGATTTGTGATTTCAGCTGATGGTTTGAAGATGGATCCAGAGAAGGTTGAAGCTATATTGAGTTGGCCTACACCTAAAAATGTCACTGAGGTAAAATCATTTCATGGATTGGCAAGTTTTTATAGGAATTTTATCAAAAATTTCAGTTCTATGTGTAATGCTATGACTAAAACAATGAAAGGAGACAAAAGAGAATTCAAATAGACACATGGAGCTGATAAGAGTTTTGAATCTTTAAAGTTGAAAGTTGCTAAATTACCTGTGTTGGCATTACCTGATTTCAATAAACTATTTCAAGTTGAATGTGATGCAAGTGGAAGTGGAATTAGAGTTGTGTTGACTCAAGAAGGTAAACCTGTTTCTTTCTTTAGTGAAAATTTGAATGATGCGAAGAGAAAATATTTTTTATATGATCAAGAATTCTATGCTATTGTGCAAGCTATGAAGAAATGGAGACATTACTTGATGCCAAATGAATTGTTTTTGTATACTGATCATAAGGCTTTACAGTATTTGGGTAGTCAGAATAAGTTGAATCAGAGACATATAAAATGGGTTGAATATTTGCAGAGCTTTACATTTGTGATTAAGCATAAGAGTGGAGTTTCTAACAGAGTTGCTAATGTATTGAGTAGAAGAAGATCTTTGTTGACTGAAATGAGAGTTGAAGTTGTTCGCTTTGATGACATGAATAATTTGTATGAAAATAATCCTAATTTTTTAGAGCAGTGGAGAGTGTGCAGATAACCTAATATAAATCAATCAAGTAATTATGAAGAATATTTCATTCAGGAATATATGTTGTTAAAGGTATTCAATTATGTATACCAAGAGGATCAATAAGAACTAATCTAATAAAGGAGAAACATAGTAGTGGATTGGCTGGACACTTTGGCATTGACAAAACATTGAGTTTGCTGAAGGAGAGGTACTTTTGACCTCAGTTATATAAAGATGTTCAGAATTTTGTAAGAAGTTGTGGAGTCTATCAAGTTGCAAAAGGAGTAAGTCAGAACACTGGTTTGTATACACCTATTACTATTCCTGAGAAACCTTGGAGTGATATCAGCCTGGATTTTGTTCTTAGCTTACCTAGGACAACAAGAGGTAAAGATTCTATATTTGTTGTTGTGGATAGATTTTCTGAAATGACACATTTCATACCATGTAAGAAAACATCAGATGCAGTGCATATGGAATATATTTTATTTAAAGAGATTGTCAGATTGCATGGATTACAAAGGAGTATCATCTCTGAAAGAGATAGTAAGTTTTTAAGCTATTTTTGGAGAACACTTTGGAAGAATCTGAATACTAAGTTGAAAATTAGTTCTACATTTCATCCATAGACTGATGGAAAAAAATAGGTTGTAAACAGAAGCTTGGGTAACTTGTTGACATGTTTAGTTGGAGACACACCAAGCAATTAGGATTTGATGTTGGCACAAGCAGAGTTTGCATACAACAGTTTAGTAAACAGAAGTACTGGAAAGACACCTTTTGAGATTGTTCATGGCACACAACCTAGAAGTATATCATATTTGAGAGACATTTTTGGTGAAGAGAAAAGAAGTGCTGAAGGTGAGGAATTTACAGAATTTATGAAGACATTGCATGAGGATGTGAAGCAAAAGCTGGAGAAAAGTAATCATAAATACAAATATTATGCAGACAGATCAAAAAGACATAAGATATTCAAAGTTGGTGATGTTGTGATGGTTCATTTGAAGAAAGGAAGATTTCCTATTGGAACATATGGGAAACTTAAGATGAAGAAATTTGTTCCTTGTAAAAAATTGAGAAGGTCCGACAGTGAAAATGCTTACGAAGTTGAATTACCTGATGATATGGATATATCACCCATATTGAATATTTTAGACTTGTATGAATATCATGAACCTGATGAAGAAGTGACAATACCAAGTGATTATCCTAAGAAGCAAATAGAGGAAGTTGAGAAGATCTTGAAATAGAGAGTTGGTAGAAGTACAAGAGGAAAGGAATACATGGAATATCTAGTAAAGTGAAAAAATAGACCGATTGAGGACTCATATTGGATTTCTCAATCTAAGTTGGACTCATTTCAGGTTGGACTTGATACATGATTTGGGGAATCATTTCTTTTCAACCCCAGGTGTCTGATGCAGGAGCATCTTGGGTCCTGAGCAATCCTTCTCAACCAAAAATATGTTTGCTTTCATTTCCAATTTGTTCTCTGTCTCTCAACTTCTATTGCTTGAAATACTTGCCGAGTTTCTTGGTCATGTTGGTTTACTTCTGTTGCTCGGTCCTTCTTTGGCCAAGTGCTCTGTTTCTCAGTCATGCTTTGTCGAGTTGGTTTATTTGGGAGTTGGAGCTGTTGGACAACTTCTTCATTTATTTTTCATCACTGAATTAATGTGGGGTCTCTCATTGGGATCTATGTGGACCTAAATCTGCATCTCACCTTTGTATTTGAGTGTCGACTTCCCTCTTGGACTCTTGTATATATTCTTTTGTATGTTCTTAGTTTAGGGAAAGTCTTAGAGAAAGAAGAAAAATGTTAAGATATTGAAGATTTGAGATCTCTGTTGTAAGAAGATAAATTGTAATACATTGTGATGTATATGGCCGTAAATAGGAACGCCTTACAACCTGGCATGTATTGATTTTGATCAATTAAAGATAAAAGATCTCTGTGTTTCTCTCTCTCACTATGTTGTTGTGTTCATTCCGCATTGTTTCCGCAAGCTGGATGGTTTTGGTTGTGCCCTAGGCCCCGTCTCCCTCCTCCCTTGTGCCAAATTAGAAACTTATTAAATTTTCACCTTGAGAGGAATTCCTTGTTGGCGAAGTTAAATAAAAAGTAAAATAACAGATAATAAATATATATACCTTTTATTAAAGTTAATTTAAATTAATATTTTCTAAAATGTAATAATAGTAAATTATCTTCGTGAATATCGCACAACTAAGGAATAAATTAATAAACTAATGTAGCCCTAAACTATTAACTGACCTTTGGTTATGGATGGTTGCAACAGTTGGACTTTCTTGTGCAACCAATCATGTAAGATACTTATGGGAGGAATTATCAAAGGAAGGGACGACTGATATTTGCATAGGCTTTAGTAGAGAGAGTTATTGATATTTGTTTGGTTAAGCATGAGAGTTATTTCCATGAGGAAATTAGATTGTCTGAGTGGTTGGTAGAAGGATTGAGAGGATTGGATTCTATGAAGGATTAAAGCTTGAAAGAATCTTTAAAGGGTCATTATCAAGGTTTCTCCGCATGATCATAAGTAGGCTTCTCCCTAGAAGAAACTCTCTATGTTAAATTTTTTTATATCAATACTAAAAAGAATGTGCTTATTATATGTGATTTGTATGGAGTGTGATTGTCTTATTATATTCTAATTGAAAGGAATATCTGTTAATTTGTTTGGTGATGTCTAGGAAGATGATCAGATATTTATAAACGAGACAAATGTGTATTTCCTTTATGAAATCTTTGTTGCATCATATTAACTCTATATAATCATTTGTGAGTTTTGTATTTAGGTATATGTATTTGGTTTGGGTTATTAGAGTGCTTAGGAATTGGTGGTTGGTCATTTTACTGTCATTTCTTTTAGTTTCTCTCACATTTTTTTCCTTGATACCCATGTCTATTCTTGGAGAAGTTTCCAATTGGATTTTGCATTTGGAGTAGGTTTGATGGGTGTTCTAGGAGTTGAATTAGGATATCTCAAATGGGTCTTCTTCAAATTATGCTCGAAGTGCCCCCACTTTTCCCAGTTCATCCCGCAAGAGCAATCTGGATGCTACTCATTAGTTTTTTCTCAATTTTTGACCAATTGCACAAAAAACATGACCAGGTGTGCAGGTTTATCAAGTGTGTGGGTTACCAAGTGTGTAGAAGACATGACCAACTATGTAGCTTGAGGGCCAAGTGCCAGAGATTAGGGTTTGTTAGGTCGTGAGGTGTTTTTGGTTGGTGGAGAGGTTTTTTTCATCATGTAAGTGACCTAAGTGTTTCTTTATGTCATGAATTAGGATGTTTCATCTTGGATGGTACATTTTTTATGCATAGGATCTAGGTTAGCTTGGTGCTCTCATTCTGATTTCAGTCTCTAGGAGAAACATAAAATGTAACATTTACGTATAAGCTACATACTCTTAATTTATTATACTATAATTTACATTATATGTAATGCTTTTAGGATGTTTAAGAGTGGTTTTATCCTCCTAGGAGTTGAAATAAAGATTCTAGATTCTGAAGGTTTTTAGAAAATTTCAGACTTAGTCAAATTTCAGGAATCAACATGTTTTCAGCAACATGAACTTGTTATTTTATTTTGTGGATTTTGAGTTGGTATTAGAGGCACTGGTTATATGATTTTTAGACATTTTGATGTTTTATTATGTGCGATACATTTTGATGTCTTCCTATGTATTTTTTCATCATCTTGAGTGCCCGATTAGGGTTTAGGATTGTCTAGAAGACTAGGGATGATCAGTGATCTCCTAAACCCAATCCAATTATGTTATGATTTTATGATTTATGTTTTGATGAGGTAATTGATGTAATTATACTACTGTGAATCCATTTGATGCATTTTTATTCAATTTGGATGTGTTTTAATCCACCTGAGTACTTGATTGTGGTTTAGGGTTTTTCGAAGGATTTGGGACAACTAGTGGTTTCCTAAACTCATTTACTTGATGTTGTGGCATTTTTTTGACTTAAAGTATAATATAATTTGAATTCCTTATGTACTTTTGATACCTGGTTTAGGTTGGGAACCTAAGTACACTAGGTGAGTGGCTCACAGTGAGGGGCTAGGGCCCTGAGTGGCTAGTACTAGGGTAACCCACTAATGAGTTATGTAATCAAGTGATAACCTAAATAATTGACTGAGAATGGGGTGAAATACACACTAATCAAGATTAATTTGTGCCTCACTCATGCCGCTAGTGCTAGTATAGACTAGGGATGGGAGGGGGAGAAGGTGCCTTTTTGATGGCATGATCGAACAACCTCATCCTCACAAAATGTATTCGGTTCTGTATGTACCCACTCGGGGGCTGGGGCCAAGAGTGGCTAGAACTAGGGTAACCCAAGGTGTGACGGATATGTCATGAAACTCACCTTTCTTGTATCTTAGAGTTCCTACCAATGTTGATTATTTCCTTTGTGGTCTTTGTGATCTTCTTGTGTTTTCAGTTGTGCTATGTTTTGGGAAGGGCTATCATCACCTTAGGAGTAACCTAGTTCTTACCTTCTTGCATGGACCCTAGTTTCTATCTCCCAGCATGGGGGAGTGAACTCATTTTGGATCCATGTGGTTGGGTGGTTAATCTTTATGATATTGAGGAACTGTTCGTAGACTAATGGAGGTTCTTGGCTTCTGTTCCTTCCAAATTTTTTGTTCTGAAGAATTCTTATTGTATTTGTAAAGATGTACTTATGCATGTGCATTCTTTTAATATTAAACTCTTGCAAGGAAATAATTGGATTTGATGATATGATGTATATCAATGTAAATAAAAACAATTTATACGGGAATGGGTAAATCAACATTGTTTTCCTTGTTACCCATGTATGTTCTTGGAGAATTTATTAATTGGATATTGTGGTTGGATTAGGTTTGATGGGTGTTTTGAGAGTGAAATGAGGAGATCTCAAATGGGTTTTCTTCAGATAATGCTCCAAGTGCTCCTATTTTGCCCAGTTCATCTCAAAAGAGTAATTTGGATGCTACTCTTTAGTTTTTTCTTAGTTTTGACCAATTACGCAGAAGCCATGACCAAGTGTGTATGTTTACCAAGTACATAGGTTACCAAGTGCACAAGAGTCATGATCAACTACATAGATCATGACCAACTACATAACAAGTCAAGCCAACTGCGCAACTTGAGGGCCAAGTGCCAGAGATTTGGGTTTGTCAGGTCTTGTGGTCTTTTTGGTTGGTGGAGAGGTTATTTTCATCATGGAAGTGACCTAATTGTTTCTTTATGTCATGAACTAGGATGTTTCATCTTGGATGAAACATTTTTTTATGCATAGGATCTAGGTCAGTTTGGTGCTCTCAGTCTGATGTCAGCCTTCGCATGAAACATAAAATGCAACATTTAAGTATAAGCTATATAATATTAATTTCTTATACTTTAAGTTAGTTTTTATGTAATTATTTTAGGATGTTTGAGAGTGGTTTCAGCCTCCTAGGAGTTCAAATAAAGATTCTAGATTTTGAATGTTTTTAGAAAATTTCAGACAGTCAAATTTCAGGAATCAACATGTTTTCAGCAACATGAACCTATTATGTTGTTTTGTGGAATTTGAGTTGGTAACAGAGGCTCTGGTTATATGGTTTTTATATATTTTGATGTTTTATTATGTACAGTACATTTTTATGTCTTCCTAGATTTGTTTTTTCATCATATTGAGTGCTACACTAGGGTTTATGATTATTTGGAAGACTAGGGACAATTAGTGATTTCCTAAACCCAATCCAATGATGTTATGATTTATGTTTTTATGAGGTACTTGATGTAATTATAGTATTTTGAATCCATTTGATGTTTTTTCATTCAATTTGGACATTTTTTAATCCACCTGAGTACCTGATTGTGCTTTAGGGTTGTCCGGAGGATTTGGGACAACTAGTGGTTTCCTAAACTCATTTACTTGATGTTGTGGAATTTTTTTGACTTCATGTATAATATAATGTGGATTCCTTATGTTCTTTTGATACTTTGTTTAGGTAGGGAACCTAAGTAGACTAGGTGAGTGGCTCACAATGAGGGTTCGGGGCCCTAAGTGGCTAGTACCAAGGAAACCCACTGATGAGTTTTGTAATCAAGCAATAACCTAAATAAACTAACTGGGAATGGGGTGAAATACACACTAATAAAGATTCATTTGTGCCTCCCCCATGTCTCTCTTGTGATGGGAGTGGGAGAATGTTCCCTTGTGATGGTACGATCAAACAACCTCATCCTCCCAAAAGGTGTTTGGTTCCTCATGTGCCTACTTGGGGTCCGGGGCACAAAGTGGCTAGTACTAGGGTAACCCAAGGGGGAGTACTATGTGATAAAACTCACCTATATTATAGCTTAGAGTTCCTACCAATTTTTATTATTTCCTTTGTGGTCCTTGTGATTTTCTTATGTTTTCAGTTGTGTTATGTTTTGGGAAGGGCTATCATCACCTTAGGAGTAACCTAATTGTTACCTTCTTGTGTGGACCTTGGTCTTTGTCTCCCACCATGGGGGAGTGGAATATTTTTGGATCCACGTGGTTGTGTGGTTAATATTTATGATATCAAGGTACTGTCCATGAGTTGATGGATGTTCCTGGCTTCTATTCCTTCCAGATTTTAAGTTTTGAAGACTTCTTATTGTATATGTAAAGGTGTACTTATGCATGTGCATTCTTGTAATAGTAAACTCTTGTAAGGAAATAATTGGATATGAGGATATGATGTATGTCAATGTAAATCAAAGTAATGTATAAGGGAATGGGTAGATCTAGGTAAAAAGAAAAGGGAAAATATTGTATGTTTTTTTTTTAATGAAAAGTGGACTAGCCACTAAATATATTATTATTTATAAACTGATTTGAAGGTTCAGCTGGGAAAGAATCAGCAGGAAAACCCAACTTCATCACCCATTACAAAAATATTGCATCTTATCGACATGAAAAGATAATTATTTAGGGTATTTATTCACGTATCTATTATTACATTTTGGTATCCAAGAAATGATCTTAGACTTAGTATGAAATAATGTATTTATGAATGAATGCACTATCTCTTGATGTAAGGTTGTGAAAAATTATTATGAATTAATGAATCAATGGATAAGATAGCTGTAGAATTCAATATTTGATTATGTTTACTATGTACATAAAATGTGTATGGAATAATATAGTATATAGGGTATTTATTATATATTGTATTTTTATCTCTCACCTGAATGCTTAATGAATAGTGTAAATAATGACATAATTATAGTAAAGGATAACTCACATATATGCATGTTAAAATATTAGGAGTGATGGTAAGATCATCCGTGTAACTTAATGTAAAAAAGTAAAGTAATGAATTGGTAAACTTATATTAATCAATCAATGCCTTAATAGGTAAATGAATAGACTAGATTATGTTGCTTGAATAGTTGTGTTAGGGAGCCTATGAGGACTTTGATTAGTTGTAATATTTCTTTGAAAAAAATATTCACATCTCTCAGTAGTTAGTTGGCTTGTCCTCCTAGGTTCCCTCGTAGGGTGTGACATCTTGGTATAAGAGCACTAGGTTGCACACTGGGAACTCTGGGACTCATAGCTCACCTATGCATGACATTGAATATTTTATCTCTACCTCCTTTGTATTCATCTATATCCAAAAAAAATTTGAATCTTAGTAAATGAAGGCTATGTTTCTCATATTTATTTAACATTGTCTTATAAAGGTACACCTATTCCTCTATGATTGAGTTATATTATGTCTTATGTTTTTTCATTTCGAGATCAATGATGTGTTAAATAGATTCTTTCTATAAATAGAATATTAAGGAATTCCTTAGACTCGTGTGCATCATCTTCTTGTTGATAAATGACATTGTTTTTCTATTACGGTAACTTCAGGTTTTGAAGGGACCTCAAAACCCTTTAACAAGGCTGAAAGATGAAAACATTAAAAGATCAAATAGACAACAAACTATCAAAACATCTAACAGAACCCCACTGGGGTAAACACCAAAAACTAAAGAGAATCGCGGGAACAAAAAAGATAAGCCCCCAAAAAACTACCATCAAAACGGGGTCAAAAAACCTCCTAGCAGTGAGATCAATCTAGTAGCTTAACAAACTCTTCTTCTGCCACCATTTGATCCTGGATATTCTGAATTGAATCCTTCATTGTGAAGAACCTCCTTACAGCAATACGGTGAGAATGCACAAAATAACAGAATATAGAGCAATAGCAGAACTCAGAATGAATCTATTGATCACGGGCCACTTCGAGGGGGTAACCTCCTTTGAGCAAGCTCAATACAATAAATTCGTCGATGTCCATCAAAGGCCTCAACCTACTCTTATATACTAAGTAAGATCTAGAAAAGTAATACTACCTATGCATGTGGGATAATAAAATATACTCACGGGATGACTTACAAAGCATATGCGTCCGACAACACTACACTAACAAAATAAACAGAAGGAACACATAGGTTCCTA
>MU223655.1:2369515-2394956 GCA_018584345.1 Thuja plicata
TGCAAGGTCACAACGCTTATAGACATCTAATTATCATCATCGAGTGTTATTGGTAGCGTCGCAAGATCATACAATACACACTAGCATAACTATGTGAATCTGAATATGATCTATATCAAATAAAAATATGGAAATCTCACCTAAGCATCAGAGACATGTAGGTCAAGATGACTAGTGCAGTGAGGTTCCCTAAGTTTGATATAGCAAGATTATGCTCGCATCAAGACACAAGGGAGTTAGGATGGCTATAAGCACGCACTCGCATAAAATAGTCAAGGATAATACCTTGTAGATCTCAATGTCAAGTGGAACAAGCATAAATTCTAATGACAGTGAGGACCAACAAAATATACCCACAAGCAGAAAAAGCAATAAAACATGTTCTCATTCCCTCAGTCTTCTAGCTATGCATCATCAAAAATGATCATAGGGGGAGAACACTCAGCAAATAAATCATCATAGACAGCACACAAAGAAATAAAGTTGAACAAGTCTCAGTGAGTCAAATATATAAGTGCGTGTGTGTAAGTCATAGAGTCAAGCTGTGAGCATCGCATCTGCTAGTGAGGAATATCACATCATCTAAACTATGGGTAGGATATCTAATAAGTGTTGAGAAACACTTGACACTAGGGAAGTGTTGAAAAAAAGAGGTGGTGTGGTATTGAAAAAAACCATTTGCGAGGTGTCCTAAAGACTAACGCATCCAAGAGACCAAAGATAACACAGTTATGCCCCCTAGACAAAGACAGAGACCAATTCCAGACCCAAGGCAAAAAGGACAAGGCATGATGGAGAAAGGCTAAGTGTCGAGGAAACATGCTAAGAAAATAGGGGTGCAAAGGCCTCAAGTAGCACCCATTTCTAGGTTTTCACCACTTGGATTTTATTACAATTTTTTCATTTTCACATTTTTTCATTTTTTTTTCTTCTTTTTTCTTTCAGGACTTTTTATAATTTTTTTGAATTTTTGCTACCAAGGCGCCTGTTTCCAGGTTTTCACCAAGGAACGTAATAGTTCTTTCTTTAAATATCTTAATAGAGTTGCATTACTTATTGTATTGTACAAAATCCTTTAATAGGTGGACCTAATAGTCCTCTCTATGCTCGTAAGAGGTTAGACCATTAGAAGTGGTCATTGTAAGCTTTAACAAGCTTATGATTTATACTACAATACTAAATCTTGTGGGTATCATCCCCACCCCAATTTTAATTTATTTTGGAAGGTTTCTGGGTAACCAAATATTGTGGTATGTGTTGTATCAGATTCTTTACTTTCAAGTTATATGCATGCAAAAAAAAACCTAATCTAATTGTAGATTTTAAAAGGATTAAGTTTTATTGGTTCCTGATTCANTCCCCCCCCCCCCCCACCCCCTCTCTCATTGATTGGGCACATCATATAATTCCAACAATTGGTATCAGAGAAGTGTGTCTCTTATCAGAAGTTTAAAAGCTTGAGAAAAGATCAGAGGATATGGAAACATACAGACTGGAAAAATCCATTGAGAAGGAAAAGATAGATCTTAAAGTGGCAATGGATCAGATCATAAAACTTAAGGGGCAACTCTCTCTTTCCCTAAAGAGAAGAAAATAATTAGCAATGCAGATGAATGCCAAGAACTATATAGAAGAAATAATTGAAGAATTTGGCAAGGACATAAGCTCAGAAGAAGCTGATGCAACCATTGGAGACTTTCTTGTAAAGAATCTCAATTTACATGAAGTCAGAAAGTTGAAAAGAGAACAGGAAGTTCACTCAATTAAAATGTTTGAAGTAATAGAACTAAAGAACAAAGCGGAAGATGAAAAAAATATAGCACAAGAAGATAAAAGAGTGCTAAGTACAAGATTGGAAGAAAAAGAAAAAGAAATCCAACACTTATCACTTCAACAAGCTGATTTGGTAAGTCAACTCACTAATGCAACACAAGAAGTTGTCAATCTAAGGACAAAAAATGAATGACTATAGAATGATCTCAATACTAAAAAGAAAACAAATGAAATTATGGAAAATTCACAAACTAGCATGGATCAGGCAATAGAACTCAGACACCATGGTTAGACTGGATTAGGATATACTGAACAAGGTGAATCCTCACAATAAGGAGCTCAAAGGAACAACAAACCTAAATGCAATTACTCTGGTAAAATAGAGCATACATCAAATAAATGTTGGAGCAATGGAAAGTCAAAATTTAACGGTAAATTATACAACTACAACAAACATGGACATAGAGAAATTGAATGCAAAGAGAAACCTAAATTTGAAGGGAAATGCTACAAATGCAACAAACAAGGTCTTAAATCTTTCAAGTGCAGAACTAAGAATTGGAATCTTGTTGAACAATTATCCAAGGGAATTTTTGGTTGGGATTACAACACTTTGTATAGATGTTGTCACTATGGTGAATATGGACACATTTGTGCAAATTGTGTGAATAATCACTTCAGAAAATGAGATCCTACTAAGAGATTCTATGTGTGTAAACAACTCGGTCATCTGAGAAAGAACTGTATGAACAAAGAAAAGGTTGATACTGACTTTGAGAATGGTAAAACCAATGTCTAAGAAATCAGAGCTCATATGAGCAAGCAATGGGTAAGGAAATCCTGAGATACTTTAGATCAAAGCAATGAAGGATTTAATGACACCCTAAATAGTGAGATGGGTAGATCCATCACTACAAAATAGGAAAGTAAGGAGAGGAATGGAACTATGCAATAACAAGCCATCCTACATTAGTTCCAAGTAAGAAATACAATCCATATCTGCATATTGATGCATGAGGAAATATTGTAGTTCAACCCGAGTCAAAATTTTAGTTACACCTGATTCACTCTACCTTACCCGAGCTAAGTCAGGCAATATTGATAACTGTAAAGATAGTTTCACCCGAGCTTCTAAGTGAATCTTGGAGAAGCACCTGAGTCACGCCAGCTACTATGTATGGAGCATTTAATGAAATACTCTAATGGTTGAAAAAATATTATATGTGAAGGATTGTGAAGAGTATTGTTTACAATGCTTTTAGTTTACAAGACAATTCAGAGCCTTTAGCAATTTAGTGCAAATTCGTGATTAAAAGTGGAGTTTGATTATTTTATTTGAGCAATATGCAATCCACTTCGAGTAGCAAGATCAAGAAAGGTTCAAAGATGCTAGTAAGGAATGCAATTTGTGATCCTCCCATGTTCAAGCTTCATCTGGAAGTTGCAGAGGAGATAGACCTAATGGGAGCTTATTCCCTGATTCCTCCAAGAGTGATACTTGTCAATGAAATTCATAGCTTCTATAACTACAACATACAGGAGCTTGCAACCAATGAGATGAATCAAACATATGAGAATTTATGTACAAATGGGAAACTGAAGCCCGAGCATAAGCACCTCAAAACCAAGGGTTTGACACATACCATGCATATGCCAAGGGACTTCCAGACAATGTAAATGAGATATGTTATTAGTTGTGTTAATGACATGCAACTATGGTTGGATCATCTTCTGAAGATCACTAAGAAGATAATTCACCGTGTTACCGGATTCTCTATGCTAGACAAGCCAAAATCTAACAAAACCCTAAATAGGGATGAACTAGTAGAGTTAACTCTTGTCGAGTGGGATGATAGAGGCATGAAGCTCAATGGAGTAAAAAATATGGAGATGAAATTTGGCATTCATGTGATAGCACACAAGATATATAGCTCAATAATACCCAATAGTGTTGCATGCGAAGCTATTAACATAGCCTAAAAAGTTGTCGAGAAAAATATGGTATTTTACCTAGTAGAATTGCAACTCACTCAGTTGAGAAAGAACATGGAGAGCATCCGAGTATCAAAAACCAATTCATGTAAGTTTTGTTCTCTTCTAATCTGCATACTATTTTATGTTGAGAAGTTCTTTCCCTCTAAAGGAACAATAGCATGAAAAAAGGATAGACCAATCATCCATAAAATTAATGCTTTCATAGCTGAGATGGGAGATAATTTTGATAGTATCATGAATGGATACTTTGAAAGTTTCAAACAAAAGATGTAGAGTAGATATAGAATTCCCAAACAAATAGTTGAGAAGTACAAAGAAGAAATATGTTTTCTAGTTGATTGTGATAAAGTGTTTATACAAGCAGTAAAGCCCAGGGTTGCATGGGTACAACCCTTGCTATAGGAAGTTAATAATGAGGACACTAAAGATATCATTGAGGCTCTTGTGAATGAACCTGTCAATCCAAAGGCACCCTACTTTGGAACCTATGAGGAAGCAAAGAGCAGGATATCTCTAGAAATTGAGATTCCTAAAATATTAAAGAGATGAAGAAAGAGACTTGATACATTCAAGAAGAAGTATGGCAAGACCTCCGAATCTCCTTCAATATCTAAGAGAAAAAAGGAAACAGGTAAAATAGAGGAGATAGAGGAAATTAAATCTGACAAGGAAGAAACTAATGTTAATCCTCCACAGAAGAAGACAAAGACAACACCTAAACAAAAAGAGGAAAAAGTTACTACTCTTGTTGTTACCCTGAGAAGATCTAGGAGAAAGCTTATATTAAGTGATGAAGAGGATGAAGATGAAGAGTATACTGTGGTCTTCACAAAACCCACACCCACACTTGATCAAAGGATCAAAGACCTTAAAGAAGGAAGAGCCATGAGTTCTTTGAAATCATTGAAGTATGCTTCTAGGATAGAAGAAGAAAAGAAGAAAATTGAGCAAGAAGTGGTGGAGAAGATGGCAAAGTGGAAATATGAAACTTTTGAGTTGAAGAGTTATATGATCGAAGAATTATTTAAGGCAGTCTCTATTCCCTGGAGGAACGCAGTACAAATTGAAAGAGATATAAGGGAATAGACATTGAAGTAGGTTATGAATGTAATGAAAGGAAAAGAAGTGAAAGATGCCTTAAGAAAATATGAGTATAATCACACCCCTAGATTCAGGGAATTTCAAATATTGAACAAGAATATAGAAGAATTAGCTCAGTGTGCCACATTAGTGTGGAAATCAATATTTGAGATTGTTGAAAGAAATGTGAAGGAAGAAGTTCCAAGTTTAGACCCTCTAGCACAAGGAAATTATGACACTCTACCCGAGGTACAAACTATTAAAGAGTCCAATGTAGAGCAGATTGCAGTTGAGGTAATGGCATCACTACCCCAATCTCCCATACACAGTATAGTGACTTCGAGTAATGAAAAGGTTGCATAATTTACATCAGAACAAACAAAGCCCGAGCAACAGGCTCCTCTTACTATTGAGACATGCACACCCGAGTCAATGAAAGGAAAGGTAGAAATTTCTACTTTTGATTCATCAGTAAGTGTTGATCCAACAATTGGTAATATAAAGGTCAATGACCTAATTGGATTGAATACTAAAACATAGGATAAGGTAGATAAAGGTAAGGAAATTGTTCCTTCACCGAGTCTTAAATCAGAGGCAACAATAAATGATGAGATAGATTTGGATAAAGAGATTATGATTCCTAATTTGGATCTATCCAACCAATCTATAGAACAAATGGATATTTTGGGAGAACTATGGAAGAAAAGGGCCTCACAGTAGAAACTGAGAAAGGAAAGACAAAGGAACAAAGTACTTGAAGATGTAAAAAACATATTTGTAGATACTTTGCAGATTGAAGTCAATGAAAGTGACTCAATAATGGACCAACTTGTTGAAATAGTCCACAAGTTCAAAATAGACATGAATGGTCAGGAGAAGTTACTTGAGAAGGAAGAGAAGAAATTTGAGAACAAGGTTCTAGAGAGCATTGTAGAGAAAATTGAAATTGACTAGGTGCAGCTTACATAGATTATCAAGACTCTAGAAATCACTGTGAAAATGTGGTAGCATTATTTGTAAAGTTGAGTGACTCCTCTAACTTTACCAAGGAAATCAAGACTAAGATAGTAAAGATAGATGCTAACATGAAGGAAAGTGCAAGGTAGTTAGCATTTGAGCCAAGCACCAGTTCTTCTCACTTCATGAAAATAAAGTATCTTACTGATTTGGAGGCTGAAGTGTTGAGAGAAGAAGTAAGAATCAGAGAATCTCTTACAACCATTCAGAGCCAACTTCTAACACACATGGATGGAATGTAGAAACATATAGCACATGCTAAAACTCTCATCCATGAGAAAATATTCTTAGTTTCCGAGCTGATGATAGAGCTATCTGTAGAACTACAAGAGGAATTGCACATCTTGAAGGTGCTACAGGATAATTGGGACAACACTCTGTCTCAAATTTTGAAGGTACATCATGAGTTTCTATCCTACTTTGGGATAACCCTATAGATGACATTATTTTTTGGCATTCTTGTCAGAAACAAGGGGGAAATATCATTGTATAAAAGGGAGATGTCATTGTAAATATCACATGTACAGTTAATAATGTAGAAAATATATGTTACAATAACATTTTTGAAAAATTCAAAAACAGAGTCAGTTAGACCTGAGCAGCAGAGCAAGTGTCAAAACCTGAGAAATCCATATGGGGGAGTTTTGACATATCAGATACAGATTTTAATGATAAGTGTTTTTGTCACTAATTCCAAAGGGGGAGATTGTAGACCCTATGGAAAGACATATTTTCAATTAGTGTCAAAACACTTAGTCATTTAGTGTTACCCAAGTATACAGAGTTAGCCGAGTATACAGTGTCAACCGAGTGTTCAGCATCACCCGAGTGTTCAGTGTCACCCAAGTGACATTTTATCACCCAAGTAGTCTTTTGGACCTGGGTGACAGTTTGCAGCCAACTTTTCATATATGGTTAAATATATATTTGTTTATTGCAAGCCAACTTACAAAGTTATTTATTGGATAAATATAAATATGTAAGATAGTTTGTTTTATCCAATATGTATGTAGTATGAATGTATAATCAGAAGATGGATATGATTATGTGAATGGTAGTTTGAGTTAAGTGAAGAAGTGTTCAGGACAACAGAAACTTATCTATCACATTCAGGTGATCAGTTATATTTCAAAGGATCTTATTCAATAATCAAAGTTGCACAGAGGAGATCATCAACTAGTTCATTCTCATAGGTGGATTAGAAAAATCCTTTAACAAGGTGGACCTAACAGTCCTTTCTTTAAATATCTTAACAAAGTTGCATTACTTATTGTATTGTACAAAATCCTTTAACAAGGTGGACCTAACTGATGAACTATAATTGATTAAATGTTGGAAGATGTTAAGTTGATGATCACAGAGACACATAAAGTTAATTCAAGACATTAAATTAGTTAACATATTGTATTTTCATTGATGTCAACTTGATATAATCTGTATGGTCATGTACATACTGCTAAAAACTTCAAAGAACCAATGAATCAAAGGCTATGCTATCAGTAATGCATAAAATTTAAGTATTCACAAAGTGACTCTATACACCGACAGAGTGCACATCGATGGACATAGTAAACCAACAAGAGAAAAGTCACAGTGTTATCCAAAAAGAAAAAGCATAGCATTATTGATGAGAAAAGTCACAGTGTTACCCAATGAGCAAAAGAACAGAGTAACCCGACAGACAGAATTACAGTGTTTCCCGACGGAAAGAATTACAGTGTTGCCCGGTGGATGGAGATCCTTAAGACAACTAAAGTCACACTGAAAAAATAGTCAGTTGTCACCGCTGACTAACTGAAGCATTGACCGATGTGTGTGTGATTTTTGTACCTATTAAGAGAGACACAACACTTCAAAAGGTCATTGCATTAGTGGAAAACATGGTTAGATGAGCATACAAAGCAACTAAAATTGACCTATTTCTTTCTAACTAAGAAGAGTATGATAAGTAACACAATATCCCTTAGATTATGCTACTATCAGTGACATATACGACTTAGCATGAAAGATTTGAGTTAAAACAATAAAGATATCTCCTAAACATGCATTCTAGCTCTAAAAAGCATGAAAATAACAATGCATGAACATGAAATCTAAAATATGATATGAGTCTAGGTTTATTCTAACAACATAACAATGCAATTTTACTCTAAAAAATGAAGGCTTATTTGTGCTAAAAAATACCTTCTATTTATAGAAGAATGAGGAGAGAGAGGGGGGACAAGGTGCATTAATGGAGTTGAAAAAATCATTAATTGTGTGTAAGAGCAATAAATGCCAAAGGTATTCAATAGGCATGATGGAGACATGAGCTTAAGGAATCTACATTAATGAGGCATTAATGAGAGCCTTAAATAAGTATGTGAAGGGTGTAAGAGGGTGGCTTGAGAAAGTGGACTTGAGGAAAGGAATCTTGAGACTCCTTGACTTTCTCAAGTGGGTAGAGTTCTTAATCATTCCTTAATGGAATGTGATAACATTAGGAGGTGGGTTAGAATAGAATTAGGATTAGAATTAGATTAGCATGGGGTGAATGGGTTGGGATAATTTCAAAACCAAGGTCAAAGTGGTTGAAGTGGGTTAGGTTAGGGGTTCAGAGGAATATTAATGAAATGAATTAAACTTATTTAACTAATTCAAAAATAGGATATTAATTATTTAAACAATTAATTGCTTTTTAATAATTAATAAGACTATAGCCAATTTAATTAAATTAATTAGGCTAGGGGAATGGGTTCATTTGCAAGTGAATAATTGATTTAGGGTTTATTTAATTCCTTTATGATTAAATACTATAGACATGTTTGAATTTGATTTTTTTTAATTGGTTTGAATTTATTTAAATTGTATGGTTGTAGTAGTTAATATAATTTAGTGATAAAAATCACCTAGGACATTAAATCTGATTTAAAAATAATTATGCCAATGTAACATTGTCATGACATAATTGGGGGTATGATCATAATTAAGGCAAATAGGGTCTATAGTTGGGACATACCAAATCTAGGTGGTTACATTTGCCCCTCTTTGAATTGATGTGCGAGCAACGCATTGATTCAAAAAAAGTTTTTGATTTTGACTTCAGAAAGATTGAGAATTTTTCTCATGATCGAACAAATTGCTTGATGAGATCAGCATCACACTTGATTGAACTAAACTGATAGAATTGACTTTTAACTTGGTTGTCATCCAAACGTCAATACAAGATTTTTAAAGATACCAATTTTGAACTTGGTTGTCATCCAAATATTGATAATATTGATTCTAAACTTGGTTGTCATCAAAAGGCTAGTATGAAGCTGTCAGGAGCTTAGTAAGAATCTTTTAAAATGAGGAAACACAAGATATCTAGCTTATGAGAACCAAAGATTTCTATCCAACAGTTTTGACTTAGTCAAGGAAACTGTCATGCCCCTAGTTTGTTTGAGAATGAAGTCATTTTAATGTTGTTTTGAGAAAGAACTCAATTGATGATAGTGTGATCATGACCCCTTGGGAATGAAATTGAAGAAAAAAGAATAAAATCCATAAGTTGAAATAAGGTATCACTTACATGAAGCAGGTAGGATAAGAAAGAGCAAAGTAGAAGAAGTGAAGAAATGGGGAAGTGTTAAAAATAAACACACGAAAAACCAAGTTAACTACGTGAAAATGTGAGTGGTGAGATTGATAAAATGGTGTCAGACCAACATTTATGATAAAATGTGCAATTTGGACATATTTTTGAAACAAATGGAGCAAATCTGCAATTTTCAGAGCTGTCACAAAAATGGTACTATGTTGCACAAAATATCTTAGGCACCTTCAGTTTGGTTCTTGATTGATCAAATAGAGAATAGAAATATAGTTTCAGTTGCCTAGGAGGAGTTTCAGAACTCCTAAATAGCTTAGAAGACAAATATAAGCCTCAAAAATTACCATTTTACTATTCATTTTCACTTTTATCCATAGTAAATTCGAGAGCCATGCAGAGAAGATGGTGGTCCCCATTAGGAAGCATCATTTCGAGATGAGTCATCGACATCAGTACCCGACCGACTACCCACCTCTGGTAAATGCTCGTAAAACTACCTCGTAATTTTTGCAAATTTGAATTTTACGCATTTTTATAGCTTTTATAGCCTTTTAAGTGTTGGGTCGCATCTAGGATTCTAGATCGCACCCTGTCAAACCTGTGTCGCATCCAGTATTTCCTGGATCATATCAGGTTTTTCCATATTTTTGCATCGCATCCAAGATGTCCTGGATCGCATTTTGTTTGTTTGTTTTGGCCTTTTTTTTAGTTGAATTTTTGTTTTGTCTTGTACCCTGTCCATTTAGGATTGTACCCTTTTTTTAAGGTCACATCCCGTATTTCATGGATCGCACCCTATGATTTCAATCGCATCCTATATTTCCAAGATCACATCCAATAAAAGAGATTGCACCCTATCTTTTTAGGATCACATCTCATTTTTAGACTTAGGAACTTAGCCATTTTGACCTATTTTCTTGTCGTGGACCTTGAATTACTTAGTTAATTAGGAGTCTGCATCTTTGTTATAGATAGAAAACTGATTTTATCTTTGTATTTGTAAAAAATAGGCATATTTTGAGGTAGTTTCTTTTAGAGGCACATATCCAAGTCATGTGCTTGCCTTGTCTGGATTGTTATCAGTTGAGGAGCATGTGATAATAGTCTGTTGCAGATTACGGTCTTTGATAGGTTTACCCGAGATAGGGGTAAATTAGGGGTTGATGACTGCTCTTGCTGAGAGATGGCACTCAGAGAACAACACCTTCCATCTCCCGACTGGGGAGATTAAAGTGACTCTAGAGGATGTATGGTGCATACTCCATGTTCTGATTATTGGTCATTATGTGCATTTCAAGGCGACGTCTGTCATGAAAATTGGAGCAGCTCGTTGATATTTCCAGGATGACACTATTTATTGGAGATACGTCTCATGGGACTATATGGTTGATTAATATGATTGATTATCTATGTACTTAGCAGGCTTGATAGGTGGCATCCTGATGCCAGACAGAGGTTAGCATGGGTTCTTGGTTAGATGGGTGGATATGCTAGAGTAGATGGTCATCCACAGATGGAGATTTGCATGGGGAAGTTGCATCTTAGCCCATATGTACCAAGAGTTGCATGAGATTGTGTCTCATTATACTCAGAGTATGACCGTAGGTATATTGATCCTTCAGATCTGGGCCTGGGAGCACATCCCTATTACATGGCCGATAGTAGATAGACAACGAGCACCTGAGCAGGCCTATGTATATATGTATGCGACAACTCTTTGATGATATGACTAAGGTCATCTGGCGACCATATTTGGATTGTGAGGAGTGGACCTCAGATGCTTGACAAGTGCCATTTTTGTTTCAGAGAAGGAACCTCATTGGGAGGACTAGATATGTTGTAGAGCGGTTCATGCACTCCTAAGTTCTGAGACAGTACGACCGACAATAGGGTAGGACACATGATATTATCGTATATGCCCAGATCTGAGATGAGGCACCATTGTGGGGTGCCCAACTGATTTATGAGACCACCCATGAGGAGATCAGGGACATGGTTGGAGTAGATTGGGATCTCTGCCTAGATTTTGCAGATGTAGGTTGCTTAGATGGATACACAGCAGAGATGCTTTAGCATCCATTCCCTTGATTCACAGTGCCAGAGGAGGTCATTCCTTGCATAGAGGAGCCACTAGATTATGATCCTGATGATCATCCCACTAGAGGGAGAGGAGGAGCTCAGACAGACAGGGGCGCCGGTAGGCATGGAGGGAGAGATGGAGGCTAAGATGGAGGTCAAGATGGGAGATGTCCTCCTCTAGATGAGGGGGACAATGATGGAGATGATAGGGGTGGTGGTACTGTTGGTGGCCACGTAGATGTTGCTAGCGGGATTGGAGAGGGTCGACGTACTTGATTTAGATTTGTTGCTCCTTGGATAGATCTAGGTCCATTACTTATAGGACATCAGCAGAGGCAGAAGAGGTAGTAGCAACAGAGATAGCTTGACAGATCATAGGATAGATCTCAGGATAGGCCTTCGGGATAGGATTCTAGTAGGGGTTCTGCTAGAGATGGAGATCCTCTATCGCAGTGCGAGCGGGAGAGAGAGAAGCTCAAAGCATGAATCATAGGTTTAGAGGCTAGGCTTATGACAGTAGATTCTTATTGGCAGATAGAGATACATAGCTTGAGCGGCTTAGGACAGAGTAAGACATATAGGCCCATACAACTATTCATCAAGGCCAGAGAGATACTTATTATTATTCTCTTTATCATGCAGCGATGCCAGAGGGGCAGAGAGCTGCATCATTTTCACAATTGGCCCAATAATTAGAGGTGTCAATGCCTCCTCCTCTTTCATTTTTACCACCTACTCCTCCTCCTCCAGGTTAGGGAGAGGGGGGTAGACAGAGCTGATGTTGTATTTTGTTTACACATGTATATTGTATATTTGGATCCTTCTGAGATCTTTCTTTTGTACATCACACACACACACACACACACACACACACATATGATTCTTTCTTATCCTCTGACATGCTGATACTCTTTGTGTCATATTTTGATCTTTGTATCATGTTTTTGAGATATATATCAGATGTAGATATTCCTGATTCTGACATGTTTCATCATTGATTTTTGCTTTGATAGATTTATTTGCACATGTGATGATACCTTGGTGATATGATGAGTTATTTTTAGATGATGACATCTTTTATGTTATTTTGGATTTATCACTGATATAAATATGTTTCAAATGATACTATGTGAATATGCAAATGTATGTTTTTGAGTTTTTCTTATGCAATGTAAAATGTATGGATGCACTTAGGATGTAGAAATAAAATGATTTGTTTTTGTATTTTCCTTCTGTCTCATTTTATGAATGCAAAATGTATGCTATGGATATGCAATGATATTTGATATCAGTAATATGTGATGATGTAATTAACTTGGATTTAGAAGAAGAAAATATAAATAATTTTTTAGCACAATTTTCCCTATGCTGTTATTTCTTTCATAAATGCATCAGGCAATCTTTAAATGTAGGTATATGCAGACTCTTAGGACTTGTCACTCATTTACATATATTATAACCTTTTTATCATCATTGGGCACTTTTTGGAATAGATACCACCTGATAGTACAACCATCACTAATATCCACTGATATTATGAAAGTATGAATACTATGTTGTATTGGAATGTCAGAAATAGACTTAGGCATCAAGGCATAGAAGCTAGGATGACAAGATAGTCACCTTCCTTTTACTATATTAGATTATGTGTAAGGTAAGATATTGGACCCGCAATGACCTTGAAAATTCATATCGTTGGTTACATTATGCTTTGTATACCTTAGTAGGAATCTGAGTTAGAAAAAAATAAAGGAAATTATTCCAACCTCACAGTAGTTTACACATAACAAACATTGAGATATATGCGGTTATCCACCCATAGTGGCAGCTCTTACCATAAACATCCAAGTTAGGTGAAATGTATAGGATCATTTGGAACAATCACCATACGTAGTAAACTAACAAAATGTTATGCCCCCATCCTTCTGACCCTTTTTCCTTGCACAGACGTCATGGAGTAACTTGGAAGACATAACAACTATCAACTGTGAATCAATCAAATAAAATTCATAACTGCTTAGATTTCCCCAGTGAAAATAACATGGGTACATAAAAGAGTTATTATCAAACCAAGATCAAACTATATTTTAATTAGTATTGAGAAATACTATTGATTCATTTTTCAAGCGTAGTATAGATTCACCAATCAAAAAGATAGAATTCAAGAAAATGTGTTCCATTTCTGTGTATAATTTCATTCCTTTGTACAATCCAAGGTGGGTCATAGAGACACCATTCATGTTTGTGCCATCCTTGCTTCATAAAAGTGACAGTTTGGTGCAAGTATCGAGAAGTATCGTATCATGAGACAAACCAGCCTATGACGACCTAGTAGATGCAACCTATCAAATTGGAAAAGATGCTCCCAATGCAAAATGACTTAATCATGACAGAAATACAGACAAATCCCAAGCAAGGATAAGATAGTTGTTTTAAGAAATGAAGTCAGTGTTTTAGCACATGTGTAATCATGAAGGGTTTGTATCAACAATGCATTGATAGATGGAGTGCAGAACACAATTGATGCCTGATTGCTAGATTTTTACCACTTGGAAAGATCTTTTCTTTCTTTTTGCTACTAGGATGCCTATTTTTTCAGGTTATCATCAAGGCACTTTTCTCCTTTTCAAATTTTTTTCTATTTTTGCCTTTTTTTTATAATGTTTTTGTAGTATCAAGGTGCCTGTTTACCAGGTTTTCACCAAAGATACCTTTCTTCAGAACTTTTTCCATTGTTTTTGGATTTATTTAGGATCAATTTTGGAATGTTTTTGGCATTTTATGAGAACTATTTCACTGTACAGTCTCTTCTAGCCGAACATCAACTGTAGAACCGCTTCAGATGTAGAGTATTGATAGGATCTAAAAGAACGTCTCCCTTAGGTGTAGCTAGTTGATAATCTCCAATCCTAAAAGTAGCAGTGATAACATAAGGTCCCAGCCAATTAGGTTCAAATTTTCCTTTCTATTCTTTGTTGGGCTGGTTCTTAGGATTCTCCTTTAAGATGAGATCCCCCACTTCAAATTTTCATGGTTTGACTTTCTTGTTGTACCCCTTGGATATACGTGCTTGGTACACCTTCAGATGATTGAACACCTGTTGTCTACACTCATCTAGTAGGTCTAAAGAATTCACCCTATCTATGCGGTATTGATCATCAGTAACAAAACCTTGTAAAGATATCCGAAAAGATGGTATTTCAACCTCAATAGGTAGTACTACTTCAGTGCCATAGACTAGACAAAATGGCGTGGCTAAAGTTGGTGTTCTGATACTTGTAATGTAGGCCCATAGTGTCAGATTTAGTTGTAGATGCCAGTCTTTGCCAGACTTACTTACAGTTTGGTGTAGGATTTTGAGAATATTCTTATTAGATGCCTTAGCCTGTCCATTACCTTGAGGGTAGTAGATTAAGGAGCACTGTTGAGTAATGTGGAACTGTTGACAAAGATCATCAATGTCTTGATTTTTAAATTGGATCCTATTGTCTATTACAATTGAAGAGGGTATCCCATATCTATAGATAATGTAGTTCAGAATGAACATGGCCACCTATTTTCCAGTGGCTTTGATTAGCAGTACGACCTCGACCCACTTTATAAAATACTCAGTGGCTGTAATCATGAGCTTGTGTCCATTTGAAGAATTGGGATATATTTGTCCAAGCAAGTCAAATGCACATTACTAAAATGGCCAATGTGTTATGAAAGGTATAAGTTCCCTGGTAGGAGCATGGATGAGATTTCCATGTGTCTGATATTGAAGACATATTTTTGAAAATTGAATAGCATATTTTTTCATGTTAGGCCAGTAATAGCCTACTCTGAGTAGTTTCTTTGCTAGTGAAAAGTCGTTCGAATGTGATCCACATACACCTTCGTGGACTTCTTTTAATGTGTGATCAGACTCTTTGAGTTCTAAATAGCTAAGAAGCATATCATCAAGACATCATTGATATAAGTTATTATTTATGAGGACATAATACGATGCTATCCTAATCTAGGTTCTTTTCTCATTTTTGGATAGATTAGTAGGAATGGTTTGGTTAGTGAGATAGGCAATGATATTGGTGTACCGAGATTGGTTTGGGGTGTTTAAAATACAAATTACTTGGTATTCATGGGTATCAAAGGTAGTATAGGAGAGTTATTCAACCAAGAAGTCATAGCAGAATTGATGTTCTTCCAGTTGTAACATGGACGCCAATGTAGCCATAGCATCTACAACTTTGTTCGCCATCCTAGGTATCTGCTAGAATGTGATGAAGACAAAGTATTTCTCTAGGTCATCAACCAGTTGCTTGTAGGGTGTCAACTTTTCATCTTTTTTCTGGTAATGTCCATTAACTTGATTGATAACATGATGGGAGTCACTGTACATGTGTAACTCTAGAATCTTACACTTCATGGCAAGATTAAGACCATTGACCAGTGCCTCATATTCTGAAATGTTGTTCGTGCATGGGAACATCAATTTGTAGGACTTGGGTATCTTGTAGCCTTGAGGAGTTATGAATAGAAATCCTACCCCAGAGCCTTGTCACGTGAAAGAACCATCAAAGTACATCTTCCATGGGTACTCAGTCAAATGCATAATGGTCTCATCAAGAAATTCAATCTTTAAAGGTTCGTCATCTTGAAGTGGTGAATCAGCCAGATGATTAGTGAGGACTTGTCCTTTAATAGCCCTCCTGTCTACATAATCAATGTCGAATTCACTTAGAATGAGGACCGATTTCACCAGACATCATGTTAATGCTATTTTTCTCAAAAGGTACTTTAGAGGATCAATCTTAGCAATGAGCCTTACTGTATGTGAGATCATGTAGTGTCTCAATTTCTGTGATGCAAAGATGACTGCTAAGCATGCTTTTTCAATAATGTTGTAATTGAGCTCATAGGAGATTAGCGTTCTACTGATGTAGTAGATAGCTCTTTCTTTCTTTGTTTCATCCTCTTATGCAATTAATATTCCTAATGATGTAGTTGTAGCTGAAATATATAGGATTAATGGCTTTCCATGAATAGGTGCCATAAGAATAGGAGGAGTAGCCAGGTACCCTTTTAATTCTCTAAAGTTGGCTTCATAGTGTTCATCCCATTTGAAGGTGACCCCTTTATGTAGTAATTTAGTAAAGGGTTGTGCTCTGTCAGCAAGTTGTGACATAAACCTCCTGATTGATTCGAGTCTCCCTTGCATTGTCCTCATTTGACTATTGTTGCGTGGAGGAGTCATCTCTAGAATAGCCTTGACCTTTGCAGGATCTACCTCAATTCCCTTTGCTGAAACTATAAACCCTAAGAGTTTTCCTGATTGAACGCCAAAGGTACACTTTTTTGGATTGAGCCTGAGTTGGAATTTCTCCATTTGATCCAATATCTTTCTCAAGTCAGTAATGTGAGTACTCCAATCTTTAGATTTAGCTAAGGTGTCATCCACGTAATCCTCCATGTTTTTATGCATCATATCATGGAATATAGTAGTCATTTCTCTTTGATATGTGGCACCGACATTCTTTAGCCTAAATGGCATGATGTTTCAGAAAAAGGTGCCCCATTCACATGTAAATGCAGTTTTATCTTAATCCTTAGGGGAAATTTTGATTTGATTATAGCCTGAGAATCCATCCATTAAGGAATACATCTGGTAGCTAGCTGTGAGATTGATGATCATGTCAATGTTAGGTAGCGGGAATTTATCCTTTGGACATGCCTTGTTTAAGTCCATGAAGTCCATACAAATCCTAATAGATTTATTGGATTTAGACACAGAAACCACATTGGAGATCCATCTTGCGTAGGCAATGACTATGATAAATCCAGCTTTCAACAATTTCTCTAGCTCTGCTTTTACTAGCAATGCAACATGAGGATGCATCTTTCTAATTTTTTGTTTCACGGGCTTGATCTTGGGAGCTATAGATAAGTGGTGCATGAATAGGTTAGGATCTAGTCTAGGCATATCCGTATAAGACCATGCAAAGTTGATCTTCTTTTCCCTCAGGAACTCTGTGAACTGTGTCTTCTCTTTTTCTAACAAAGATTGTGCAAGGTGTACTATTTCAGGATCTTCAATTGTGCCCAAATTAACTGGCTGTGTTGGTTCTATCAGAACTGAAGACCTTTCCTGAAAGTGCTCAGGGAGGATATCAAGAATCTCATCCTTTGGCACCTTTGAGAGGTTTTTAACATTGGATACATCTTTTGTTTTTACTATTATAGGATCTGACACTGCCACAACATGATTTTCACTGTTAGTTCCCGTTTTATTTTTATTTTTCAATTTTTGACTGAGAAACCTGATATCCTCCTATGACATTTTCTCACTGCTTGCATTGGTGGAAGAAGGGTAAGGTTCACAAGCATTGAGATAGCAAGCTAGGGTGTATTCATTGGGAAAGTTGAGGATAGGTGTAGGATCTATACTAGTCCAATCAATTAGGTCTAGGTGTATCAAAGACAAGGAATCAGACTCTGGAAAGGACAACATCATGTTAGCATCAAGACCATTAACCAACATGACATGTCTTGTTAAGTTAGTTTCTTCAATGTTTAGATCAGTAAGAGTGAGATCGTCATAAAAAGGTCATTGTTAGTTATATACGGTCCAAACTCTAGTGACTCGTCAATGGAATTGTCATCTTCATCTCTCTGTAAAAGGAGGATTATTTATTGTTGCCTCTAAACTTCTTCTAGACTTAGGAAAGTGCTAGTTTCTCCATCCATGATGGGGAGAAGGAACTCTTCCTCTGCTTTAGGATTATCAGTGTTATTGGGAGTAGTGTTAGAATGTGTACGAGGTGCCGAGGGAGCTGTAAACATGTGAATTGTATCTATTTCAATCTCTTCTATGCCAACATATAGCTCATCCCATTCACAAGAATGAGAGTTAGTTTTTTTATCATCAGACTAGTTTAAGTATTCAGTAATAGTTATCTGGTGTACTCAGTTAGCTATCTGTGGATCAAAGTGTGGTAGATTAAGAAAATGTAAAACTATGACCAACTACTCCTAGTTAGGATGTAAACCCTATCGTTGGGGTGTGCTTTCTGAAGCTATTTCTATCAATGGTATATCTGGACCATCTGTTGTTGAGTCTCCTACCTCTTGAATGGGAGGTTGTGCTAACAAAGGGGTGTGAAGAGCTTGTGGTACCTCAAAGCTTGGTACATAGTGCTCTCCTTGATAGTTTGGATTCTTTGTGCCAACATGTAATAACCTTTCATAGGACCACTTCTCTAGTTCATCTGTTTCATCACTCCCTTTGTCTGAGGCTAGACTATCTTTTGAAGCAGGTTTGTCAGTTTTAGTATTAAAACCCAGTCCTATCTTTTCTTTGGTATTCTGAAACTCCATGGGTATAGGCTCAATAAGTCTTCTTCCTGTGTCATTTAGAGGTCCCTTTCCTTTATGTCCCATCTGTTTGAGGAAAACATCTCCTTTACCATACTGTTATGGGGATATCTCTACATGTTTCACCTTAGCTTCCATTAGTTCTCCTTTGTATAGCTAGTCCAAGACTATATGTTCTTCTGTGTTATCTAAAGAAGATGTGGATGCCTTTACCATGCCATTTTCTTTGTGTATTTTGGGCTCCTTGGATGCAGTAGGTGTGAATGTCACTGCAGGTTTTCCATAGGATCTTGGTGACACTGGAAGTTCTGTCAGTGATGGAGTCAGGTCCAGTTTGTATTCTCCCATACCTGTTTCTTCAAGTTTTAAGTTTTTGCCAAAAATGTTCATAACCATGTCCTTGGTAGTCTTAGGAGAAATTTCTTCCATAGCTTCTTTGTTATGTGGAATCATACTACCTAATTTGATATTATTACAAGTATAATTAGCATCCGCACGAATTGTCACTTCCACCCCATTATGTGGGAACTTGATACACTAGTGGTAAGTAGACGGCACAACTTGCATTTCGTGAATCCATGGTCTCCCCAACATGATATTATAGGCTAGGGGTACATCCAGAACTTGACATATGACATTCATTTCAATTGGTCTGAATCTGATGGGTAGAACAATAAGATCTTTAGAGGATCTTTCTTCCTCATCATAATCTTTCATAGTTATTTTTCTTCTAGAGTGAATGGTTTGTTATGAAAGACCCAGTTTCCTGATTAGATTAAGTGTACAAATATTCAATCATGTGCCTCCATCTATAAACATGCGTCTAACAAGGGATTTATGAATGAGGAATTTGATATGGAGTGGTTTATTATGTGGATGTGTCAAATACTTATCATCCTCTTCATAAAAGGAGAGGTAATGTGGCGCTGAAATGTGATTCACTGTCACTTGGAATTTGTCTATATCAATATCCTCTGGGATGTAAGAAGCATTTAGAGCTTGTTCTAGGATTTCTCTATGCACTATGGATATCTTGAGAAACTTGAAGATGGAAATTTTGGTACACGTTCGTTGCAGTTGGTCTACCAAGTCATACTTTTCTCTAGGAATAGTAATCACGTGTTTCACTATTGGTTTTGGAATTGTAATGATAGGAACCTTAGACGTTGATGCTATTTTTAGGGAACAATTGGGTCCTTTGATTGTGACCTTTGTTTGGCTCTGTTTCACTCCATTCAAGTGGAATGAAACACCTTTGATTGTGACCACATTAATTGATTTAGTTTTAATGTCTAGCATATTGATCATATTATCATTATTTGAATAGGTGTAGTTTACTTCATTACCTTTTCATTTAGATGTTTCCCCTTTGTCGTAATTAGGGAATAGTTTATTGAATGATGTATGATCTTCATTGGTAGTGTGTCCATCCACTTTGATCTTATCTCCTTCAATGAGGTCTTGAATGAAATGTTTAAGCTTAAGGCAATTATTAGTCTTATGTCCTTTGTTTTTTTGAAAGACACAATAGGAGTTATCATCCCACCACCTTGGTTTAACTGCTGCTTCCCATGGTTTGGAATCTAGGATTGTGAGAACTTTGTTGTCTAGAAGTGTCTTTAAAACAATCTCTAGAGGCTCTCTCAAAGGAGTAAATGTTCTTTGAGGTTTTGAAGTCCATGTCCAACCCTTTCTATTATCATTGTTTTCTCTAGGTATGGGAGTTGTTACCTTGGCATCCTTTCTTTCTTGCATACTGTTGGTTAGATTGAATACCTCAGGTTTAGGACCAACATTGGATGCGTCTACTATGCCATTGTTGAAAACATTTTTGTTTTGTTTCAACCATTTAGGTTTGGAGTTGGATTTGTTCAATTTTTTTTCACTCTAAAGAGTGATATCCCCCTTTCTTACCATAACTTCTTCGATACGGAGGTCATTTTTAATCATCCTCTCAAAACTAGGGGAATCTTGCATTTGTAATGCATAATTTAATTCTGATACCAAGTTAGTGACAAACATTTCCATCTTCTCCGATTCAGGGATAGCTCTTGAGTACCGTGCAAAGATTTTCCTCCATCTTTGAAGGAAGTGTGTAAATGATTCTCCGATCGTTTGTTTAGTATTACATAGATCCATCATAGGCACATAATGTTGAATGTTGTAGGAGTAATGTTGAATAAATTGTTGAATCAAATCCTCAAAATTTTTGACCTTGGGTGTAAGTTTTGAGAACCACTCCATGGCGTTGCCTCTAAGACTTCTAGAAAATACCTGCATGAGGTAAGTGGGTTCATGCATGTATTCTATGCTAAGAGCACAAAACTCTCAAACATGGTCATGTGGATCAGTCTATCCTATATACTTGTCATATTTTGGTCATGCCATGTTGGGAGGGAATGGAACCATAGTGATATTCTTATCAAAAGGAAATGGACAAATGGTGTCCAAAGAGTATTTTATTTTAGGTTTTGCCTTCTCCTGTTTGAGCATTGTAAGCTCAGTTTGCATTAAAGTAGGTTTCTTAGAAAGAATGGATATAGAAGTTGGTACTTATTTTTCTTTTAGCTATTTGACATGATAATCCAGGGGTAATTTTATGCCAGTGGATGCCAAATGGAGGAAGTATTTCTCTTTATCCTCGTCAATTATCCGTTCCAGTATCTTGTGGAACCTCTTGCTTTGTTTGAGTTTATCGTACTCATCTTCAGGGATATCCCCCTCACTATCCAATCCAAATGGAGGATGTTCAAATGTGGTTTCTTCATTCTCATCAAGATCTTCGTTCTTTTGGCTTTTTCTATTGTCATATTCTTCAAAAGATGCACTCCATTCGCGAGTGTTTCTATCCATTTGTGGAGAGTTTAGATCAAGTAGGGAACTACGAGATGTTTCTCCTTGAAAGTGTGGTGATTTAGGAGGCACTTTTGATCCTTTAGAGGTGTACTTGTTGTGTCTTGTGTTAACCATGAAGTTATGTCCCAAATTTTTCCAATGTTTCCCAAGAGTGTCAAGTAGTATCTTGAATCATTCAAGTGAGTGTGTCTAGGTGGAAGTATCATTTGAGTTTTGCTGGAAGTAAATGATTCTAGCGTCAGAGGGTTAGAATGCCTTGATAGGAGCTGGGAACCAAGTTTTTGTAAGAAGTGGATAGACCACATGTATTGAGATAGATTATAATAAATTGACAGGACATGCAAGGTGGACGTTTGAAAAAGTATTTTAATATAATGATAGGGAGACCAGAAAAGACAATAGGGACAGTCTAAAGAGCCAAAAGGGTATCAAAATCAACTGAGACTTTCTGAGAAACTATCTTGCAAGTGCCCACTGTCCTAGATGCGAGCTCCCAGATGTGAGCCTATAAACACTAGATGTGATCTATTGACGACCCTAGATGCGAGCTTAAATACCAGATGTGACAATGTGCTGACTATATGTGAGCCAGGATACCAGATGTGAGCCTAAATACTGCATACAATTCAGGAAATCCAGGATGCAATTTTCTGATGTCTCTATTAGATTTGATCAGTTTTGAAAAGTTCATTTTGGAAGTGCGTGAAGTTCATCTGATTGTAGTTTTGCATTATGAGACTTGTTAGTGAATGAAAACACATGTGTGGACCTAGGTTTGAAATTTTTTGTTTGTTTGAAGATGTTATCTTTTTAATGATTTTTCAGGCACGTTAAACAGATTTGCATTGTTAGGAGGGTGAAACAGACACACATCTTAGCCCTATTTTCTAGGTGGAGGATGAAAATCCTTGCTCATTGACTTAGGCACACACTCAAATGCTAATCAGAATACAACCATCACTAAGCACACAATGGCTCCATTCATGATGTTGTATTATCCAACTTCAAACGCAAGTGAGGGCACAATATGACCAATGTCTTGGGGAAATTACTTATTTTCTTGCACAAAGATTATCACCCTTTTGGGGGTGAATTAGGAATTATTTCAGTTGAAATGTTGTTTATTATTGGGCAATCCTTTCAAAACCGTCCCCCATAGAATTGCACAAGGCAAAATTGAGGCGTATAGCCCTATGAGTACTTAAGTATATGTAGTCTTACAAGTAAGATTCAAGTGGCTCCGCTCTACACATACCCAAGCATGTTCAAAGAATGAAGTCAGAATTCTATGAACAAAATCGGCTTTGTCTTCTGAGGCTTTGGCCTACGAGAAAGCAATTATTTATAGTGAGTTGGAAGGGTTTGCATAAAACCTCTCATCACTTGGGTCATTCCTAGGAGATTTCTTCCTCAACTGCCAGACCCTCTACTATTAAATAAGATTACAAAGGACTGGCGAGTGTAGGACGTCTAGATTTCTGATTCTTCCAAAGAATAAGAGCATACTCTCCTAATCCATGTCATTTTCTCCCAAAACATAATCAAGCAAGAAGTTCGTTCCCTCAAGCAATGTTGTGCTCGATTTAAGATGTTCCTATTTAATGGAAAACAAAATGCTTTGAGAGGAAAGTTTTCTTGTTCAATTAATCCACAATCTTAAGTGAGTAGCTTGTTCAATTTCTGATTCCCAAAATTTAGATAATGTGTTTGTTTAATTAGCCAACAAATTTAGTGCTTTGATTGTTCAGTTACTGATCCAAATTGAATTAAACGATTGAACTTGTTCATTGAGCCAAAAAAATTTAATGATTTGATTGTTGAGTTACTGATCCAAATTGAAATTTAGTTTTGTTTTCTTGGTTGAGTTATCTCAAAATTCCTTTAAACCCATAAACTGAGGTGTGAGTTTCTTATTTTCTTTAAAAAAGAAAAGAGCATAGTCCTCTAGTCAGTTCAATGTAAAATTAGAAAATGTTATTAGTGTAAAAACCATGTAAAAATAGAGGTCAAGATGGGGGTTGGGAAACCTGAAAAACCACATTAGTATTCTTCATTTAAATCACAAGAAAAACCTTTGATGGAAACCTAAAAACACTAGTTAAGCTGTGAAAAGACCAAATAAATCAAACACACAAACGTTAGTGGTTAGGCAATGAAGTTCAGAAAATATTTCACCAAATCCCATCCTAAAATAACAGGATGCAATACCATATACCATATGTGAGCCTTTGTCACCAGATGCGACTGAATGTTCCCGAGATGCGACCCTAAACCAAAAATGATCCAGGAAATCCTAGATGTGAGCCTCATTTTCTGCGGTACGATGGTGTATCCCAAATGACCAGAAGCGATTCTGGACCTAAACAATGGGAGGAAATATTAGTGAAAAATGAGGTTTAAAATGAGGAAAATCTTGAATCGAGCCCCACGATGGGCGCCAGAAATGTGTGTGTGATTTTTGTACTTGTTAAGAGAGACACAACACTTCGATAGGTCATTGAATTAGTGGAAAACATGGTTAGATGAGCATATAAAAAAACTAAAATTGACCTATTTCTTTCTAACTAAGAAGAGTATGATAAGTAACACAATAGCCCTCAGATTATGCTACTATCAGTGCCATATACGACTTAGCATGAAATATTTGAGTTAAAACAAGAAAGATATCTCCTAAACATGCATTCTAGCTCTAAAAAGCATGAAAATAACAATGCGTGAACATAAAATCTAAAATATGATATGAGTCTAGGTTTACTCTAACAACATAACAATGCAATTTTACTATAAAAAATGAAGGATTATTTATGCTCAAAAACACATTCTATTTATAGAAGAATGAGGAGAAAGAGGGGGGACAAGGTGCATTAATGGAGTTGAAAAACTCATTAATGGTGTGTAAGAGCAATAAATGCCAAAGGCATTCAATAGGAATGGTGGAGACATGGGTTTAAGGAATCTACATTAATGAGGCATTAATGAGAGCCTTAAAGAAGCATGCGAAAGGTGTAAGAGGCTGGCTTGAAAAAGTGGACTTGAGGAAAGGAATCTTGAGATTCCTTGACTTTCTCAAGTGGGTGCAGTCCTTAATCATTCCTTAATGGAATGTGACAACATTAGGAGGTGGGTTAGAATAGAATTAGGATTAGAATTAGATTAGCATGGGCTGAATGGGTTGGGATAAGTTCCAACCCAGGGTCAAAGTGGTTGAAGTGGGCTAGGTTAGGGGTTTAGAGGAATATTAATGAAATGAATTAAACTTATTTAATTAATTCAAAAATAGGATATTAATTATTTAAACAATTAATTTCTTTTTAATAATCAATAGGACTATAGCCAATTTAATTAAATTAATTATGATAGGGGAATGGGTTCATTTGAAAGTGAATAATTGATTTATGGTTTATTTAATTCCTTTATGATTAAATACTATAGCCATGTTTGAATTTGATTTGTTTTAATTGGTTTGAATTGATTTGAATTGTATGGCTGTAGTAGTTAATATAATTTAGTGAAAAAAATCACCTAGGACATTAAATCTGAATTAAAAGGAATTATGCCAATGTAACATTGTCGTGACATAATTGGGTGTATGGTGCAGGAGCACCCTTGAGATGCCATCAAATATGGTGGTCTCTTGTCTTTTTGGTGTGTTAGTGTGTGTAAGACCCTCTATTAGGGAATTGTAAATACATAAGGTCATGTTGACCAAGAGTA
>MU223655.1:2396110-2413306 GCA_018584345.1 Thuja plicata
CCAAACTTAAGTGTAGGGCTTGGAGTGGTTTGTGAAGAAGGTTCTTGTGGAACACAAGAATGGTGTTTTTTAACATGATAGTTAGTTTCCTTGGTTGAAGAGGAAGAACTGATTCTTCAAGGTGTTAGAGGGTGGATTGAGGAAGCCCTAGAGGTCCTAAGAGAGACCTATTAACAGTTTCAAGCAAACTCAGAAGGTTACCAAGGAGGCTCCCTATCAGTGTATGATCATACTTGAGGCAAATAGGGTCTATAGTCAGAATAGACTGAAACCAGGTGGTTAAAACCAAAAGAACAAAGAGTTTAGAAATGAAAAAATGCTTAGTTGTCAAGAGCTAAATATATAATTAACTAGTACTTATCATTGTTTTAATCGAAAAGATAAATCCAAAGATAAGTAAAGGATTTAAAGCTACTTAGTCCAGTTGGCAAGAAGATCTCCATGAGATGAATCAGGATTTTTGCTTTAAATCTAATTGGCAAAAATTGTGGATCACGCCAAGATCAAGAAAGCCATGAAATGGTGAAATCATGTCTATATAAGAGACAAGCTTATTTAATATGAATAAGGGGAGTGACAAGAGAACAAATGTTGAAGAGATTTTGAAGAAGAAGAAAGTCTTCATTTAGACCTTATCAATCAAGCTGAGGAAAGAGCTAAATTCTATAGACACTAATGAATAGTGATATAGCATCATAGAGAAGAACAGTGTGGAGTAAAGGTACTAAATTGATAACATTGATAACAAAGGTAATGCACTTATAATAGATCTAAAAATCTACAATTCTAGTTGTATATGTGAATAGATCAATTTATTGTTTCAGTTTAACCATTGAAGCATCAAGTCTCTTAACTGAGAAGGACTTAAAATTCTTTGGTAATTGAGATAGATCCCAAGGAGTATCAAAAATTTTGATCATACAAAGTAGCATTGGATATGCCAGATACCTATTGATAGGCCAAGAGAGTGTTTGATCAAGGATGGTAGAATTAGATGCCAAATACTAAGTGACAAACTATTCATTTAAATCCTCTAACAAGGTCACAACTAACAATGTGTTTGTAACCTTTAACAGGGTTGGTTCTTCACCGAGCTCACTTCAGAAGAGTGAAAATTTGGGGTACCGGTCCTAGTGTTTTTTCCCTTAACATGGTTTTCACATTAAAAATGCATGTGTCATGTGTCTATGAGTCATTACTTTATTGTTTTTCATTTCACATAAGTGAATATGGATTGATCGGTATACACTAGTTATTTACTGTGTTTCGGTAAATAAAAAGAATGCTTATCGGTAAACATATAGTAGAAGGTTTTACAAAGTATTCTGACAAGTAGTAATTTGATATAAGTATTTTAAGGAAATCGTATTGTAGGACTAAATATAACTAGAGGCTTATAAATGTGGTAATAAGTTTTAAGGTTGATTTAAGGATTAATTTTTGAGGCCACTGATTCACCCCCCCTCTCAATTATTACTAACAATTGGTATGAGAGCTTGTTTTCTTAGAAGTAAGGTTTCAAGATCTAATAAAAATATCACAAGATGAACAAACGAGATGTTCCCAAGTTGAACAAAGAAAACTTTGCTTCATGGAAATCAGGATAAGACTTCACTTATCAAGTATTGGAAATGATGTTACTCAATACTTAGATATTGAATATGTGTTTCCCACAGGAGCACTCGTAGTTGAACAAATGAGTGAAAAGCATGAGCACAACTGCATGATAATAGAGCTTGATTCATCGCTCTCTGATGCTGAATTTGAAGATGTCAAAGCATGCACAACTGTAGAGCAGATGTGGGATAAATTGAAGCTTGTACATGGTGGTGATAAATATTTTCTAAGAGACAAGGCAGAAAGCCTTAGAGGAAAGTTTGATGATCTCAAAATGAAAGAAGGTGAAAACATCACACAGTACAACACAAGAATCAAAGAGGTAGTCAATGCTATCTGAGAATTTGGAGGTGTACTATCAGAAGAGATAGTGGTAAGTAAGATTCTAAGAACCTTATTGCCTACTTATGCTATTAGAGTATCTGCCATACAAGAAATGGGAGCAGTAGAAAATAACAATGTTACTCTAGATAGTTTGATTGGAAGACTGATTTCATTTGAGATGAATAACTTTGATAATAGTGTCTTACCAAACATAGAGTCTACATTCAAATCTTCTTTGAGAACAAGTAAATCAATTCATAAACACACTATGAAAAAAGATAGTGATAGTGAAAGTGAAGAAGAAGATCTTGATGAAATTGAACCACTTATGGCTAGGAGAATGAAGAGGGGAAAAGGTAAATACAAAGGTAAATTACCACTTGTATGTTTTAATTGTAAAGAGATTGGACACTTTTCTACAAGATGTCATAACAGAAGAAAAGATGACAGAAGTAATGACAAGTCTTTTGAAAAGAAGTTCGATAAAGGTGATAACCGAGATTATAGAAGCAACCGACAATCAGAAAGAAGAGATACCCAAGACTATAAGGACAATGGAAAGAAGGAAATTTACCTAGCTACATGCAAAGATGGAGATAACGACACTAAATCTAATGAAGACATTGAGATGGTGTTTGTGCCAGTAAGAGATGAGTCAGATGAATATGAAGAAAGGTATGTAGAAACTGCACTCATATCTAAAGTTAGTAAAAATTATGTCTAGATCATAGATAGTGACTGTACTCACCATATGACCGGTGACAACCAAAAGTTTGAGACTTTTGAACACTATAATGGTGGTTTAGTAAGAATGGGTAATGATACACCTTGTCCAATTGAAGGTAAAGGAACTATAATGTTGACTAAACTGATAAAATGGGAAAATGCTTATTGGGTGAAAGGATTGAATTATAATCTATTGAATGTTTCTCAATTGAATAATTTAGGTCACAGAGTGTAATTTGAAAATAAGAAGGTAAAGATCTTCAATCAATCATAAAAAAATTTTGGTACTGGTGAGCAGACGAAAGGTAACTTATTCTATTTGAATGATACTAACACCACTTGCTTAATGGCTAGAAACAAAGACATATGGTTGTGGCATAAAATATTGTGTCATGTAAATTTTTCCAACATGACGAAGATAAGAAAAAAGAGAAATGTAAGAGGCTTACTGATGATGACTAAGACCAACAATATCATGTGCAAAAATTGTCAAAAAGGTAAGATAACAAATTCTAGTTTCAAAAGAAAAACCCATACATTTGATGCCATTCTATAATTAGTCTATACTTATCTATGTGGACCCATGAGGAGAAAGAGCTACTGTGGTGATAGATATTTTATTCTCTTTGTTAATGATTACTCTAGAATGATGATAGTTATGTTTCTAAAAGATAAATCAGAAGCATTCGAGATGTTTAAATGGTACTATGTGTGTGATTACACCTTCATGAAATTAGGATTAGAAACAACAACTCTATGGAAAGAAAATGCTATTTAATATAAGAATTGAAGTTAAAACCCATGACATCTCATGGTTCTCTATCTAAACTTTGTTAAGAGAGCTCTCAGTCTTAATCTCTCTCAAGGAAAATCCTAGAATGAGAAGAAAATGATAAACAATGCTCTAATCTAGCTCAAAATGCTCCAAGATATGCTATAAAATCAACAAATTCTTCTAAACATGATATTCTAAATGCTATGCAAATGCTTAAATATTATCAAAAGCTCTCAAATGCTCTCCAAATGCCTATAATAAGGATGCTTTTCTCTTGAAATTATTGGATCTCAAAGACAAAGAAAATGACTTGTATTTATAACAATTTCCCAAGGGTAGGGGGTAGAGTGAGTTGATCATGATCAAGCTTTGTTTGAGTAAAAATCTTTGATGTATTTTCAAATGGAGGGAAAATTGAGTGGTTGTCCTCAAAGAAATTAGGAATTATATAATTTAATCATTTAATTAATTTAGCCATGTAAGGGTGAATGGGTTGGATTTGATCTTTTTGATTTAAACTATATAATTAATTGATTATAATCAATTGCATAATTTTGATTAATCTATTTTAGGCTTGAATTTAATTATTTGATTTCATGAAATTATTTAATCCTTTGATTTAATTTGATTTTTTTCCACTTTTCTTGATAAATGTCCATTTGATTTGATCCATTTTAATGCATTGAGATGAGATTTGAGGCAATTGGCTAAGATTTACAATTTTGAATGCTTAAGATACACCTGGTCAAATTTAGGTGTCTACAAATGCCCCTCTTTGAATTGATGTGTGAAGCCCATTGATTCAAAAAAAAATTGATGTCCTGATCATTGATTTGATACCGATGAGCTGATTGACTGATATGAAAACCTGATATGAAACTCTGATATGAAACCCTGATATGAAACCCCGATTTGAAACATTATGTAAAAATCTGATGTGAAACTCTCATATGAAACTCTAATATGAAACCCTGATTTCAAACTCTGGTGTGAAACTCTTATGTGAAACTCTGATATAAAAACCCTGATATGAAGCTTGATTTGATGCCACACTGATAAAGAGTTTGAATTTTTAATGCCCCAAATTTGATATAAGATATGATGCAGAATCCCAGTTTGATGATATGATGATGCCCCCTCAGAAATGAAATCATATTGATCTTAGATGTGAAAAATTGGATGAAACTGATAATAGCTATGATTGAGAAAATGTTGTTGATGTTGGAGATAAGTAGTTGATGTTCAGATATCACTTGATGTCAGTCAGAATCACTTGGTTGATGTTGTATTGATGTCAATCGGATAGGATAGGTTGATGGATTGATTGGATAAACTGATAATTCACTCTTAAGATCTAGAGAGATGAACAAATGGATTGTTTTTCCTTCCTCAAGATCTAGAGTTAGGAAATTTGATGCACTCAAGATGAGAAAATGGATGATAGGATAAATGATTGAATTGAAATGATCAATTAGATGATTCGACTGATTGATATTCAATTGGATTGGATTTGATGGAAAGATTAATGTTGGGAGGCTGATAGATAGGGTCATTTGATATGATTCAGGTGTAGATTTAGGTATAGGGGATAAACAGAGTTAGGTTTCCCCGAATTGATCAGATGGTGAGGTTTCCCCTAGGTGAGAAAATGTATATTGATGATATCCTTGATGTAGCATGTGATCAATTTGATGGACCAGATATTTGAGGACATTGATTAGGACTTTGATGATGTAATCATAATTCACTTCCACCCCTTTACTTGGAAAGATACTTCTAAATAAATGCAATTAATCTAACATGAATGCAATGCAATGCAACTAATTATCCTTGAGGTTTGTGAAAGAAATACAAACTGAGATATATTTTCATCATTGAGCGTTGTGGAACTAGGAGTCGATACAATTATTACTGGTGCTACTACAACCATAAGGATATGAATATGACTTTCATCTCATTTGGTAACCTTCTATGAAACTGAGTACAACCCTCACTAGCTGAATGACCAACTATGGGAGTATGAATACCGGTTTAATCAGATTCAATGTTGCAAGTGGATTTTGGTATTAAGATATTGAAGATCTAAATAGCCAAGGTATCCTTTTGCGTTAACAAACAAAGGTTAACCCTCCTTCCTATATGAATGTCCTCGATGGTTCTTTGATGACCATGTCCTTAGAAAAATTCACACAAGTTAAAGGATCTTCCTCAAAATAGTCACATAGAAGTTAAGAAAACATCATGTCTTCATCATCCCCAACCTATTCGAAACATCATCGATTAGCTAAAAAGAACATGACTCAAAAAATTCAATGATAAACTCATAAAAAATTTCAAGTGTGTAGCCATGTGTCAAGATTTTCAAAAATAATTCCAAAGCTTCTGATCATTTAGGGTGTTGTCAATTTTTAATCCTAATAAAATAAGGTCAATGAAGCTCAAGGATCGTGTTGTAGGATCAAACTGTGTAGGGTTGAACAATGATATCCATCAAAGGTTCTCAAAATATCTCTCCCCTGAATCTAAAAATCTGCTTCTATCGTGTGACCAAGATGTAGCACTCTTGAATCCATTCATACCAAAACCAATGATTTTCCCCCAAGTGATAAGTGAACTAGGTGTAAATCTTGGGCAACTGAAACCTAGTTTGTGACAATGCAACTGAGAGACTTTATATAAGACTTTGGGATTTTGAATTTTTTGATTTTTTTATTTTTTTTATTTTTTTGATTTTTTACCATCTCTCAAACAAGATCACATTGGTTTGCCCCCAATGTCTAGCAAGGTATAAGACATGAAGGATAGATTTGCAAGATGATGGATTAGAAATGGAAAGGTTATGATGGATGAAGCATGTGAATGTGACTTGTAGGACCATCTCCTCAAGATTACCCAAGCTAAGGAAAAAAGATATAGCTATGCGAAACATGTTTTTGGATAAGAAATGGAAGCCAATGATGTAGTTCTAGATAGCATATACGATAATGACATGATGTCATGAAAGTGAGTGGTCCAAAAGAGTGGACATGTCAAGAGGTTTTTTGATAACAAATTCTGCACTTTATGTCCTTCATTTTTGATCAAGACCAATGGATCAATTTGGGTAAGATGTAGATAAGATAACATGATCAGGATAAAGGGGTGAAGGAGGATATGAGGGATTTATTTGGGATTATGGAAAGACTTCTTAGGAATAATGAAGGTGGATTGGGGAGAAGCAAGATCATGATAGGGTAGCATGGATGCAACAAGTGAATAAGTGGATGGAAAGGATAATGGTGTCAAGATACTTGATGCTCATGGATGTGTTCAACCTTGTCTAGACCAAAGGTAAAAGAGGGAATATGGATGTAAGTGAGATAAATGATAGGAAAATGGAGGATAGCGTGGATGAAACTTGCCTCCAAGTGTAGAGTGCAAGAGGAAGGAATTACACATGACACTTGTTTGCCAGGTTTTCATCATGGTACTTGTCCAAGGTGCCACAAGAAGTGGTTTTCACCATAGGATAGATTGATTTCTCTTTACTTTTGCTACCAAGGTACCTATTTTACCAGGTTTTCACCAAGGCACTTTTCTCTTTTTTCAAATTTTTCTTTCTTTTTTTGTATTTTTCAAAATTTCTCCAACATCTGGATCTTTGGACAATGCTCTTCTGAAAGATATGCTATAATAAACCATGGTGATGGCTAGGGTGCTCAAAGATATTGATAAGGTGATGACAAAGGATAGATATGGAAGATACAGGTAGATGGTGGTGAATGTTTTCTACCATAGATTTGATAAGAGGGATGGAAAGATGGAAAGTAGGTGTTGGATAATGAATATGAGGATAAGAAAAAGATATGTAGTGGATGTTGGTGAGATCAACTTTGACACACACTTTGAAGGGTGGTAGAATGATGGAGGAAAAATAGATGAAGGAGGTGAGGATGTAGCTAAGATAGTGGATTTTGGGATGTAGGAACCCAAAGTAGACATGGAAGGTGGAAAATGTTTGGAAGGAGATGGAATGGAAGCCTTTGGAAGCTTGAATGTCAACTTTGAATTTTCTTTTGTGTGAAAGTCTTTCAAAAGTGACTTGGGAATCCACATAGTCTTTCATTTTTCTTTCTTTTGTGATCCTTTTGAATGCATTTGTTTAATGAGGGATTTTGGAACCCACATTTTCATTGACTTTTCTTTTTTCTTGGTGGGCCTTTGTCGTCTCTTGGTTATTTCATTTTCCTTTGTGGACCTTTGCGGCCTTTTGGATGTTTCTTTTTTCTTTTCATTCACATGTCGATTAGATGGGAGATGGTTATTTTTATACACATGTGGATTCTTGGGTTTCTATTTTTTATGTTGCACATCCAAATTGCTTCCAAAAGACTTGGAAATTTTGGGTGAATGGGAATAATATGGAGGGTTCATATGGATTAGTGTTTGGACATTCTTCAAGTATGTGTGCCTTCGTTGATCTTGATACATGGTAGGGTAAGTGGAGGAAGAGCTAGGGATGGTAGGAATGGTTGATGGAGGAATATATGGACCCAATATGGATGGAAGGGATGAATAATTTAGCTTTGGGACATAGGAACCCAAAATGGATTTGGAGGATGGTGAAGGCATATGGTTGTGTTTGAATGGAGGAAGATAAGGTGTGAAAGGGATACCGATATCTTTGGCATGAGTTATATTTCCACATCTCTCATCTTTAAGATTTATCTGTATACCAATAGGCTCATGAAGAACTTTCATAGGAACAACTTTGATAGGACAAAATGAGTCTTGAAGAGATTTATTATCATGCAAGGGATATGGAGGAATGATGGTTTCTTGAGGTGAATATGGAGGATCATAACAAGGATTTGATGGGATACTTTGATCTTGACAAGGATCTTCAAATGGTGTAGAGTGGATGTTTTTCTCTTGATTTTCAATATGTTCATTGGAAATGATGGAAGGGATATCTTGATCTTGCTTGGGAAGTGGACTAGATATGTAGCTTGGAAGGACACTTTGTTCATGAAATGGAAGGATATCAGCTTGGAATACATGAAAGGGTGCAAGGGGATCATCACAACATTCTATGGATATGGGACCTTCATCAAATATGGGAGGGGATTGTATAACATCTTGATCTTGATCTTTATTGATACTTGTTTCTTTGCTCTTTGGATTATCCTCTTGACATAGAGCCACTTCTAAGGACAAGGTAGATGCTTGGATATGTGTGGGGAATGTTTGGAAGAATGGTGGAGAATCCTTTTGAATAGGCATTGAAACACATGGAAGCCTAGGGTCTATGATCTTTGAAGCATGGAAATGATTTGCAACAAGATGTAAATTAGCTTGGGTTTCTTTTAGAGGTAGCCCTTGAGGGTCGACATAGTCAATGTGGAAAGCATCATCATTAGGTCCACTCTTTGATGGAGGAATTTTGGATAGTTGTGAAGCTTTGTGAGATGGACAATGGATGAAAGGAGTAAAGTCCATGGGAGAAACCTTGCTAGATAGAGGTTTGTATATTAGATATTTCTTGAGAATGATACCTTGCTCTTCATTATTTTTATTATCTTGATCACAAATAGGGTGGTCATGACATTTATATTGATCCAAGATAGGTTTTTTTCTCTCAAATTCATCTTTGTTTGGAGAAGACAAAGATACAGATGGCCTATCATCATAAAGATAAGGAAAAATTGATCTTAATGATGGTGTGTTAGATGATGTATCTTTTTGTTTTTCCTCATTATTCCTTAAGGTCAATGTATCATATTTATGGAAATATGCTTCTTTATCCTTCTTCAAAATTTGTTCCATGATTTCAAGGAATATGGGATCTTGGGATGCCTCCAATATTGAATCGTTAGTTACTTCGTCGTATTGAGTCCTATGCAGATTTTGATAATTATTCTCCACCATAAGGTTGATTCATTTCTCAAATAGATTCATCATTATGAATGTTTGAAGGAATATGATCTATTTTTTGCATTGGATAGAAATAACTCCAAAAAGGGTATCCAAATATGATTTCAAAATCTTTCCAAACCCTTGGGAAATTCCCCTTGTTTTCCCTTCTTTGTTTCTAGGCGGCACTTGCCTGTGTGTAGGCGACCTTTAAATGTTGGTAAGTGGTTACTGTAATTACTCTACGCGGATATCTGCAGTTTGTAGGTGGCACATAATTGTTTTTAGGCGGGACAAAATTATTTGTAGGTGGCACAAAATTGTTTGTAGGCGGCACATAATTACTTGTAGGCAGCCCAAAATTGTTTGTAGGCTGCACAAAATTGTTTTTAGGAAACCCAAAATTGTTTGTAGGTGGCTCTTTGCTGATCAAAGTTGAAATTTTCAATTTTTTTATATTTTAAAAGTTTAAAGGTTTTTTATCAGACCTGTTAAAGAATATTCTTGCATGAAAATGAAGTACAAACTCAACACACACATCAAATTTACACCATATCCCTAAAACAACACTAAAAGTGTATGTTCTTGGATGTTTTTACGGGTATACACAAAAATTTCTTCCAAACAATCTACCTTAGTGTCAAACAATTTTGGCTTTTAACAATGGCTCTAAAAAGGTAGGTATGCTATTTAACAAGGTTTTAATTCACCTCCATTCTAAATCTTGCCAAGTTTCTATACCCCCTTGCGGGTTTCCCACACGCATGAAAGTATAATTTTGTGCAATCCCGAAGGGCTACTCGAGGAAGTGAAGATGACTTGCACAAGGTTTAGTCACTTTATAATTAAGGTAAAGTGCATTTATTTATAGTGGGTCAGACGACATCGCAGCAAAAGTGAATATCTCCCACTTTGGGTCGTTCCCTCTCACCGTCCTCATAAGGAAAATCTTGGGAGGTAGGCCCTTTAAAGCTCTATTTTAGCTAGCATGTATATGGAAAGAAAGAATTGAACTTAGTCCTAACAAGTTTGGGAATCTGATTCACTCAAAGAGTGAATAGCATATCCCTATTGTCTTCCTTTGTTCCAAACACCTCAAGAAAAAATTGTTCATTTTCAACCTCTTGACAAGGAGGTTCTTAAAATTGAGATGTGTGGTTCAATTCCTTATCCTTTTCTTTGCACTAAATAGACTTTGCATGTTTGGCTTTTTGATTCACTTTGAAAAGTTAAGAGCATATGCCTAATGCTTGTTCAATTTAGACAATTAGAAGGATTTTCCTAATTACTAGATTTAAAAAAAATGCCACAATTTAATCAATGCAAGCTTGTGAAGATAAATACCTCATTTTCGAAGCTAGCAAAGGCTAGGTGCATTTTTTATTGATTTGTACTTTATTTCAACTCACCTAGTGGCGATCATTCCCACTCTGACTCCTCCAACAAGTTAGTCAACACAATCGAAACAAAGTGAAGAAAAACTTGGAAAAAAAAATGACAATTTCCCTCCTAAAAGCTGTTTTAATCAAATTTGTCAAATCAAAGCTTAAAAAACTTAAGAATGGAAATTAATCAAAGAGTAGGAAACTTTTCTTTATAAGCAAAAAACACTTTAATGTAATGATCATAAAGGTGTTCTTATTCAAATAAACTCTCTAAAAGATTAGATGCATGTATTTGCTTATCATACTTAGCCTTAATCCTTACCTCTTTGCTAGGCCTTGTGACTCGCTTCTCTGGTTTCTGCACTTTTGGGTGATTTTTTATTTGCAGCAAAGAAAAACATAGAGAGTTAAAACAGTGAGTAAACCATCAAAAAATTGATTTAAAGTAGAAAGACCTACATGGCATTTAACAGCTAATAACTGGCATTTAACTGTTACTACGCGTAAATACAAAATTTCAAAGCGGCTTTTAAATCTTAATAGGTGGCCTTGGAAATTCCACAGGCGGCCAAATAAAAATGACAAGTAGCAAAGAACGTGCAAAGTGCGGTCAAAAGTTGCTAGAACATGGCTCTTGGAAGTTCATAGGTGGCACACTTTATCTCATAGGCAGCACACTTTATCTCACAGGCGGCCTAAGAATGAAAGACAAAAATAGAAGAAAAATCCTTAGGCAGCTCTTAAATCTTCGTATACGGCTCTTAAAGCTTTGTACGCGACTCTTAAATCTTCATACGTGGCTCTTAAAACTTAGTATGTGGCTCTTAAATCTTCGTACGCGGCTCTTCACCTGCTTTCTGCAAAATAACAAGAAAAATGATCTGAAACACACAAAATTTTAAGAGAAAAAATGTTAGAAATGAGGCTTAAAGCCCCACGGTGTGGCGCCATTTGTGTGTGTGTGTGTGATTACACCTTCATGAAATTAGGACTAGAAATAACAACTCTATGGAAAGAAAATGCTATTTAATCTAAGAATTGAAGTTAAAACCCATGACATCTCATGGTTCTCTATCTAAGTTTTGTTAAGAGAGCTCTCAGTCTTAATCTCTCTCAAGGAAAATCCTAGAATGAGAAGAAAATGATAAACAATGCTCTAATCTAGCTCAAAATACTCCAAGATATGCTTTAAATCAACAAATACTTCTAAACATGATATTCTAAATGCTATGCAAATGCTAAAATATTATCAAAAGCTCTCAAATGCTCTCCAAATGCCTATAATAAGGATGCTTTGCTCTTGAAATTCTTGGAACTCAAACACAAAGAAAATGGCTTGTATTTATAGCAATTTCCCAAGGGTAGGGGGTAGAGTGAGTTGATCATGATCAAGCTTTGGTTGAGTAAAAATCTTTGAGGTGTTTTCAAATGGAGGGAAAATTGAGTGGTTGTCCTCAAAGAAATTAGGAATTATATAATTCACTCATTTAATTAATTTAGCCATGTAAGGGTGAATGGGTTGGATTTGATCTTTTTGATTTAAACTATACAATTAATTGATTAAAATCAACTGCATAATTTTGATTAATCCCTTTTAGGCTTGAATTTAATTATTTGATTTCATGATTATTTAATCCTTTGATTTAATTTGATTTTTGTCCACTTTGCTTGATAAATGTCCATTTGATTTGATCCATTTTAATGCATTGAGATGAGATTTGAGGCAATTGGCTGAGATTTACAATTTTGAATGCTTAAGATACACCTGGTCAAATTTAGGTGTGTACATGTACAAAGAAATGGTAGAAAAAAAAAAGTGGTAAGGAATTAAAATGCTTAAGATCAGATAGAGGAGGGGAATTTATTTCAGATGAATTCACTAACTTTTTCAATGAGCATGGAATCAAAAGACAGGTCTCTGCATGGAGAACACCTAGGAAAAATAGAATTGTTAAAAGAAGGAATAGATCCATTGTTGATTGTGCAAAGACACTGATGATAGAGAAAGGGATCACTCAAATCTTCTGGAGGGAAGTTGTCAGTACTACTGTTTACACATTGAATAGAGTACAATTGAAGAAAGAAACCAAGAAGACACCCTATGAGATATGGTATGGTTACACACCCAATGTAAGTTACTTCAAAATCTTTGGTAGTCAATGTTATATCTTAAAAGATGATAGAAATGGAAAGCTTGAATCCAAATGTGATGAAAGAATATTTTTAGGTTATTTGACCATGAGAAAAGCTTATAAATGTCTCAATAAAGCCTCTAACAAAATTGTTGAAAGTGAAAATGTAAAGATATATGAATTTGTAGAGGAGAATGAAAAGGAACGCACAAAACAACCAGAGGACTAAAAAATGTTTGTTTACAATGAAAAATGTGACACTCTACCTGTGCAACAATATATAGCTCCCAAGTAACAGATTATTGCACCCAAGCATCCAGTTGCAAATACCAAAAATCAAGATATTGCTCAATATCATGTACCAAGTGATGGAGATCAGAATGAAGGAAAAAATTATGATCAAGATGATAGACAAAGAATTGAATCTGTACTTGCCAAATATTTTAGAAGGAACCATCCAAAAAACTAGATCATTGGAGATAAGAAGGCTAGTATGAGAACCAGAAGTAAGTCTCTAAACACAAGATGTCTAATTTGTGATTTTGAGCCAAAATCCGTCAATGTTGCACTTGATAATTAAGAATGGATTAGTGCTATGAATGAGGAAATTGAGAAGATAGAGAAAAACAAGACATGGACACTTGTACTAAAAACAGATGACAAGAATGTCATCGGTACAAAATGGGTATTCAGGAATAAACTGAATGAGATGGAGAAGTCACCAGAAACAAAGCAAGACTAGTATGAAAGGGGTATGCACAAGAAGAAGGGATTAAATATGGAGAAACCTTTATACCAATTTCTAGGCTAGAAGGAGTGTTAATATTACTTTCTTATGCTGCATGTAAAGGATTCAAGGTATACCAAATGGATGTCAAGTCTACATTCCTAAATGGAATACTTGAGGAAGAGGTATACATTGAACAACAAGAAGGGTTTGTTGATCCAGAAAAGAGGAACATGGTATGTAGACTACACAAAGCCTTGTATGGATTGAAACAAGCACCATGAGCCTAGTATAAGAGACTACATTCCTATCTTATAAGTATTGGATTTGTAAGAACTAGTGAAAACAATAATCTTTATTTGAAGGAAGATACTGATGCTAACATTTTGATTGCTGAAATATTTGTTGATGACATCATATTTGGTGGCAATGATATGCTATGCAAATAATTTTCAAATGAAATGAGCAAAGAGTTTGAGATGTCTATGTTTGGAGAGATCAAGTTCTTTCTTAGTCTACAGATCATGCAATAAGATGAAGGCATTTTCATTACACAATCCAAATACATCAAGGAAGTGCTAAAAATATTCAAAATGGAAGATTCCAAACCCATTGGAACACCGATGGAAACTACATGTAAGATGACAAAGGAGGACAAGTCATGAGAGGTAAATTAGACTTTGTATAGATCAATTATTGGAAAACTCATGTATATTATACATACTAGACCAGATATTGCACATGCAGTAGGAATAGTTGCAAGATTTTTTGTTAATCCAAGGGAATCACATATGACTGTTGTGAAAAGAATCCTAAGATATCTAAAGAATACCGTGGAATATGGCTTATGGTATAAAAGAGAATGCAAATTTTAACTTAAGGTCTTTAATGACACTGATTGGGCTGGAAACATTGATGACCAAAAGAGAACAACTGGAAGAGCATTCTTTATGGGTGATAGACTTGTCACATGGATCAACAAGAAGCAAGGATGCATCTCTCAGTCTACTATAGAAGCAAAGTATGTTGCTGCTACTGCAAACTGCTCAAATATTGCATGGATCAAACAGTTACTGGAAGGTATGCATATGAAAATTCTTGAACCAATAATTATCTACTATGATAATACAAGTGCAATAAACATTTCCAAGAATCTAGTCATGTATGCTAAAAAAAAGCATATTGCTATCAAGTATCATTATTTGAGAGAACAAGTTCAAGCAAAGGAGGTGATACTTGAGTATGTGCAATCAAAGGAAAAATTAGCTGATATCTTCACCAAGCCACTGCCCAAGGATTTATTTGAGTGCTTGAAAAAAATACTAGGGGTCAGACCCTTGTCTACTAGTCAGTAAGATGACTAGAAGGCTACACCAGCCTACATATTCTTAGAATATTATTCATATTGATGCAAGAAAAGAGATGGACTTAAAAGATACATTAGTACACAGCAAGGTATTTATCTACTCCAAGCACAAGAGTTATTGTATTACTGATGGATTGGAAAATTTAAGGAGTATATTATGGATAGAAAGGACTGTTTGGCATTGGTGTCAAAGATAGAGATTATATCCATTATCACAGTAGGGAGAGATTATATCCATCATCACATTAGCCAAAGGGATAACAAAAAAGGGTGAGTACATACAAAGGGAGAGATTACTGACAAAGAGAGAAAAGAGACATCAAAAGAAAAGAACAGTCAAAGGGAGAGAGTTTGACACCAGAAGAGAAAACATCACATCAGAAGAAGAAAGATTCTACATCTATCCAGTGAAGGGATTGAAGACATAAAGAGAGCTGGAAGAATCAAATCTAAGCTATGTAAGCTTATCGAGGACCATATATTTGTATCATTTATAGTACATAAGATTGGTAGTTTGATGAACTTCAACTGTTATATCTCATATTATATTAGTGACAATATAGTGTGATAATGTAGTGTGTTTCCATCAATGCCAAAGGGAGATATTGATGAACTATAAATGATTAAATGTTTGAAGATGTTAATTTGATGATCATAGAGACACAAAAAGTTAATGCAAGACATTAAGTCAGTTAATGTATTGTATTTCCATTGATGTCAACTTGATATAATCTATATGGTCATGTACATACTGCTAAAAACCTCAAAGAACCAATGAATCAAAGGCTATCCTATCAGTAATGCATAAAAGTTAAGCATTCACAAAGAGACTATATACACTAATGGAGCGCACACCAATGAACAAAGTAAACCAAGAAGGGAAAATTCACAGTGTTACCCAATGAGAAAAAGCACAGCATTATCGACGAGCAAAGTCACAATGTTACCCGATAAGAAAAGGCACAGAGTAACCCGACGGACGGAATTATAGTGTTGCCCGATGGATGGAGATCCTAAAAATAACTGAAGTCACACCGATAGAACAGTCAGTTGTCAATGATGACTAACTCAGGTATTGACTGACTGAACAAAGAGTTAAGAAATGACAAAATGCTTAGATGTCAAGAGATAAATATAGACTTAACTGGTACTTATCATTGTTTTAATCGACAAGATAAAGCCAAAGATAAGTAAAGGATTTAAAGCTTCTTATTCCAATTGGAAAGAACATTTCTACGAGATAAATCATGAGTTTTTCTTTAAATATAATTGGAAAAAATTATGGATCATGCCAAGATCAGGAAAGCCATGAAACGGTGAAATCATGTCTATATAAGAGACAATATTATTTAGTATGAATAAGGGGAGTGACAAGAGAATAGATGCTAAAGAGATTCTGAAGGAGAAGAAAGTCTTCATTGAGACCTGATCAATCAAGCTGAGGAAAGAGCTAAATTCTGTACACACCGAGAAACAGTGATAAAACATCACAGAGAAGAACTATGTGGAGCAAAGGTATTGAATTGATAACATTAATTAGAAAGGTAATGTACTTACAATAAATCTAAAAATCTGCAATTCTAGTTGTATATGTGAACATATCAATTTACTATTTCAGTTTAACCATTGAATCATAAAGTCGCTTAACCGAGCAGGACTTAACAGTATTTGGTAATTGAGATACATCCCAAGGAGTATACAAAAGTTTGATCATAAAAAGTAGCATTGGATATGCCTGATACCTATTGGCATGCCAAGAGAGTGTTTGATCAAGGATGGTAGCATTAGATGCCAGATACTAAGTGAAAAAATGTTTATTTAAATCCTTTAACAAGGTCACACCTAACAGTGTGTTTGGAACCTTTAACAAGGTTGGCTCTTCACCGAGCTCACTTCAGAAGAGTGAAAATTTGGGGTTCTGGTCCTAGTGGTTTTTCCCTTAACAGGGTTTGCACATTAAAAATCCATGTGTCATGTGTCTATGATTCATTACTTTATTGTTTTGCATTTCACATAAGTAATCTGGATTGATCGGTATACACTAGTTATTTAATGTGTTTCACTAAATAAAAAGACTGCTTATCAGTAAACATACAATAGAAGGTTTTACAAAGCATTCCGACAAGTAGTAATTTGGTATAAGTATTTTAAGGAAATCATCTTGTAGGAATGAATATAACTAGAGGCTTATAAACGTGTTAATAGGTTTTTGGTTTGATATAAGGATTAATTTTTGAGGCCACTGATTCACC
>MU223655.1:2414411-2430295 GCA_018584345.1 Thuja plicata
GAGTAAATATATATCTATATATATACTTTGTATAAAAGTTAATTTACATTTATCTTTTCTAAAATATAATAATAGTAAATTATCTTCGTGAATATCCTACAACTATGGAATAAATTAATAAACTAATGTAGCCCTAAACTATTAACCAACCTTTGGTCACAGACGGTTGCAAAAGTTGGATTTTCCTATGCAACCACTCTTGTAAGATAATTATGGGAGGAATTCTCAAAGGAAGGGAGGACTCATATTTTCATAGGCTTTAGTAGAGAGAGATATTGATATTTGTTTGGTGAAGTGTGAGAGTTATTTCCATGAGCATATTAGGTTGTGTGAGTGGTTGGTACAAGGATTGGGAGGATTAGATTCTATGGAGGATTAAATCTTGAAGGAGTCTCTGAAGGGTCATTGTCAAGGTTTCTCCGCAGGATAACAAGTAGGCTTCTCCCTCAAAGAATCTCTCTATGTTAAATGTTTGATATCAATACTGGAAAGAATGTGCTTGTTATATCTAATTTCTATGGTGTGTGATTGTATTATTGTATTCTAATTGAAAGGAATATGTGGTAATTGTTTTAGTGATGTCTGGGAAAATGATCAGATATTTATACATGAGATAAATGTATATTTCCTTCATGAATTATTTGTTGCATCATATTAACATTGTAGAACCCTTTCTGAGTTTTGTATTTAGGTATATCTATTTGGTTTGTGTTATTAGAGTACTCAGGAATTGGTTGTTGGTCATGTTTCACTGTCATTTCTTTTAGTTTCTCTCACGTTTTTTTCCTTGATACACATGTATGTTCTTGGAGAATTTTCTAGTTGGATCTTGTGGTTGGAGTAGGTTTGATGGGTTTTTTGATAGTGAAATGAGGAGATCTCAAATGGGTCTTCTTCAAATTATGCTCCAAGTGCCCATATTTTGCCCAATTCATCCTACAAGAGTAATCTAGATGCTACTCTTTATTTTTTTCTCATTTTTTACCAATTGCATAGAATCCATGACCAAGTGCGTATGTTTACCAAGTGAATAGGTTACCAAGTGCACATAAGTCATGACCAACTATGTAGATCATGACCAACTATGTAGCAAGTCAAGCCAACTACACAGCTTGAGGGCCAAGTGCCAGAGATTTGGGTTGGTCAGGTCTCATGGTGTTTTTGTTTGGTGGAGAGATTGTTTTCATTATGGAAGTGACCTAATTGTTTCTTGATGTCATGCATTAGGATGATTCATCTTAGATGGTACATTTTTTATGCATAGGATCTAGGTTAGTTTGGTGCTCTCAGTCTGATGTTAGCCTCCGCGTGAAACATCAAATGCAACATTTAAGTATAGGCTACATACTCTTAATTTATTATACTTTAAGTTCGATTTTATGTAATTATTTAAGGATGTTTGAGAGTGGTTTTAGCCTCCTAGGAGTTCAAATAAAGATTCTAGATTTTGAATGTTTTTAGAAAATTTCAGACAGTCAAATTTTTGGAATCAACATGTTTTCAACAACACGAACTTGTTATGTTGTTTTGCAGATTTTGAGTTGGTACTTGAGGATTTCTTCATATGATTTTTAAAATATTTTCATGTTTTATTATGTACGGTACATTTTGATGTCTTCCTAGATGTGTTTTTTCATCATATTTAGTGTCAGATTAGGGTTTATGATTGTTTGGAAGACTAGGGACAATTAGTGATATCCTAAACCCAATCTAATTATGTTATGATGTTATGATTTATGTTTTGATGAGGTACTTGATTTAATTATAGTCTTTTGAATCTGCTTGATGCATTTTGATTCAATTTGGACATTTTTTAATCCACCTAAGTACCTGATTGTGGTTTAGGGTTGTTTAGAGGATTTGGGACAACTAGTGGATTCCTAAACACATTTACTTGATGTTGTGGAATTTTTGACTTCATGTGTAAAATAATGTGGATTCCTTATGTTATTTTGATACTTGGTCTAGGTAGGGAACCTAGGTACACTAGGTGAGTGGCTCACAGTAAGGGGTTGGGGCCCTAAGTGGCTAGTACCAGAGTAACCCACTAACGAGATATGTAATCAAGTGATAACCTAAATAAATTAACTGGGAATGGAGTGAAATAAACACTAATAAAGACTAATTTGTGCCTCACCCATGTCGCTAATGCTAGAATAGACAAGGGATGGGAGTGGGAGAAAGTTCCCTTGTGATGGCACAATCAAACAACCTAATCCTCCCAAACGGTGTTCGGTTCCTCATGTGCCTACTTGGGGTTCAAGGCCAAGAGTGGCTAGTACCAAGGTAACCCAAGGGGGGAGTAATATGCGATGACACTCACCTATCTTATAGCTTAGAGTTCCTACTAATGCTGATTATGTCCTTTGTGTTCATTGTGATTTTCTTGCATTTTCAATTGTGTTATGTTTTGGGAAGGGCTATCATCACCTTAGGAGTAACCTAGTTGTTACCTTCTTACATGGACCTTGGTCTCTGTCTCCCAGCATGGGGGAGTGAAATTGTTTTGGATCCATGTGGCTAGGTGGTTAATCTTTATGATATCGAGGTATTGTTCATGGATTGATGGATGTTCCTGGCTTACTTTCCTTCCAAATTTTCAGTTCTGAAGACTTCTTATTGTATATGTAAATATGTACTTATGCATGTGCGTTCTTGTAATAGTAAACTCTTGTAAGGAAATAATTTGATTTGATGATATGATGTATATCAATGTAAATCAAAGAAATGTATAAGGGAATGGGTAGATCTAGGTAAAAAGGAAAGGGAAAATATTGTATGTTATCAATATGAAAAGATAATTATTTAGAGTATTTATTAACGTATCTTTTATTACTTTTTGGTATCCAAGAAATGATCTTAAACTTAGTATGAAATAATGTATTTTTGAATGAATATGTTATCTCTTGATGTAAGCTTTTGGAAAACTATTATGAATTAATGAATCAATGAATAAGATAGCTATAGAATTCAATATTGAATTATGTTTACTATGTACCTCAAATGTGTATGGAATAATATAGTATATAGTGTATTTCTTATCTATTGAATGTTTATCTCTCACCTGAATTCTTAATGAAAAGTGTAAATAATGACATAAGTTTAGTAAAGGATAAATTATATAGATGCATGTTAAAATATTAGGAGTGATGGTAGGATTATCACTATAACTTAATGCTAAAAGTAAAGGAATGAATTGGTAAACTTATATTAATCAATCAATGCCTTAATGGGTAAACAAATAGATTAGATTATGTTTCTTGAATAGTTGTGTTAGGGAACTTGTGAGGACTTAGATTAGTTTAAATATTTCATTGAAAAGAAATATTCACATCTCTTAGTAGTTAGTTGACCCTTCCTCCTGGGTTCCCTAGTGGGGCGTGACATGGTGTCTAACTCATCTTTGGTGCTCAGTGCTTGACTTTCACTCAGTATTTGGTAACTGTAACCGACTCACATAACATTCCATCGACTGGCTATGTCTATCTCAGTAAAGTAACTCTTTTAGTCATAACTTTAATTCTTTGGAGATTCTGACTTGATCAATTAATTGTACCAATTTGATAACATCAAATATATTGTAGAAAAAAACTATATCATCATTACTTCATCATTGTGTGAATCTTATTTTTCACCCATTTAACTTCTCCTCTTAAGATATGGTAACATAATAAAAATTAATTAATCAATTGCTTGCCAGATCAATTAAAAGACAATAATTGATCTAACTATTTACACAATCAAGATACTCAGTATCACTCGGTCTTCATCATCACCATCAGATATTCATCATTTAATCAAAAATATCCATCTTTGGCATTAATGACAACTACTATAATAGTAATATAGCAATTGATGATGACATCTCTTAAATACATAATTGTACTCCCTCTAAGGTGATATTTATGTTTCCACTTTGATCTCTGATCTGAACCTCCCTCTTGGATAAATCTTAGCAATTCATTCTCTCACAATATCTCCCCTAAGGATAAATGTCATCAATTCATCCTATCCCTCTTTGAAAATAATGCCAAAAATTCATACTCAAGTAAACTTTTTCTAGTAGTGGATTATACCTGACATGTACTCATAAATCATTACATACAAAAAACTTTTCGCAACTTCAGGAATAACCTAAAGTGTGTCATACAAACATCAATTTAGAAATATATATTCTAATGAAATATAGAATTTATGCAACATGTCTCATGCTCTTTAGTAAACATTGGATTGGGGAAGAGCCACTAATTTACCTCTAAGATACTCAAAAGAATCTTTACGGAGTGGATTTTTAAAGATATCAGCCATTTCTTATTTTGAATTCACATATTCCAATCTCACATTCTTCTCTTGAACTTGTTCTCTCAAGTAGTGATAATTGATAGAAATGTGTTTGGTCTTTTAATGCATAACCAGGTTCATTGATATATTAATAGAACTTGTATTATCACAAAAAAAAGTAACCGGATTTGTGATCTCTTCTTGTATACCTTCAAGTAATTATTTAATCCATAATATGTTTGCAAAATTCATAGAAGAAACACCATATTCAGCCTCGGCAGTAGATTGTGAAATATAACTTTGTTTCTTGATCAACCATGTAACCAATCTTTCACCTAAAAAGAATGTGTCTCCACTAGTACTTTTTCTATCATCAACATTTCCAGCCCAATCAACATCCGTGTAGAATTACATATCAAAAGTAAATCCTTTTTTGTATAGTAAACCAAAATCTTTTGTGCCTTTCAGATATCTCAAAATTCTTTTTTCTGCAAACATGTATGTTTCAATCGGATTGGAAGAAAGTATTGAAACAATTCCAACATTGTGTGCTATATCTAGTTCTACCGTGAAAAACATACAAAAATTTACCAATCATGGATCGGTAAAGAGTATTATTCACCTCTTCTATTTCATCCTCTTTACATAATTTATGTCCAGTAACCATAGGTGTTCCAACAGGATTGGAATATTCCATACCAAAAGTCTTAAGAATCTCTTTGATATACTTGGCTTGTATAATATAGATCCCTCTAATATCTTATTGTATCTGTAGACGTAGATGGAACTTAATCTCTTTAATCATTTATAGTTCAAACTCTTCTCTCATTTCATTAGAAAATCCTTTACATAAAGTGTCATTGCCACAAAAAATAATATCTTCAACAAAAATTTCAGCAATCAAAACTTTATTATCACTGTCACATTTCAAGTAAACGTTGTTGTTATCACTTATTCTTTGAAATACTTTTTTTATTAGATAAGAGTACAATCTCTAATATTAGGCTTGGGTTTCTTGTTTCAAACCATATAAAGCTTTATGTAACTTACATGCCTTGTTCTTGTTTGTGTTCTCAATAAATCCTTTAGTTTTCTCAATGAATACTTCTTCTTCAAGTATTTCATTAAGAAATGTAGACTTAACATCGATTTGATATACCTTGAATCCTTTGTAATCACCATAAGATAGAATTATCCTAACTCCTTCTAATCTAGAAATAGGTGAAAAAGTCTCTCCATAGTCAATACCATTTTCTTGTGCATAGCCTTTGCAAACCAATCTAGCTTTATTTCTGATTACTTCTCCATGCTCATTTAGTTTGTTTCTGAAAATCCATTTAGTACCAATCACATTTTTGTCTCTGGGCCTAGGTACTAATTTCCATGTCTTGTTCTTCTCAATTTTATCATACTCTTCTTTCATTGATTTCATCCAATATTCATTATCTAGTACTCTAACTTTCTTTGGCTCAAATGTAGATATCAAACATGTATTGTCTCTTACCTTACTTCTGGTAATCACTGGACAACATATTTCCAATAATCTTTCTTTGGGAATGGTGCCTCCTCACATATTTTTCCAAAATAGGCTCGATATCTCTCAGTTCTTCAATATCAACATTCGGTTGTGGAACTCCTTGTTCATCTTCCTCCTCAGTAGGTGCTCTCAAAAAGGTATCATGAACATCAGGTTGAACATATACAAAATTCTCATAATTCTTTGGTTCCTTCTTAGTATATTCATCATTCCTTTTTGCAAATTCACCAATTCTTACATTTTCACTTTCCACCATTTTTTTAGTAACCGTGTTCAAACATTTGTAAGCTTTAATCCTTGTAGAATATCATAAGAATATCCCTTCTTCTCCTTTTGAATCAAACTCTCCTTCTCTATAATCTTTCATAATATAGCATTTTCTCCCAAAAATTTTAAAGTAACTAACCTTAGTATGTGTTCATACCATATTTCATAGGGTGTCTTGTTGGTACCTTTCTTCATTTTGTACTCGGTTCAATGCATAAATAGCAGTACTCACAACTTCCCTCCAAAAATTATGTTAAACTCCTTTTTCAATCATCAGTGTCCTAGAAAAATCAACAATAGATATGTTTCTTCTCTCTGTAATCCTATTCTGCTGTGGTGTCCTTAGTTGTGACAATTGTCTCTTAATTCCATTCTCACTACAAAATTGTAAAAATAATCAGAAGTAAACTCACCTCATCTATCGGATCTTAGACATTTCAACTATCTTCAGGTTTATTTTTCAACAGGAGCCTTATACCACTTAAACATTTGAAATGCATGAGATTTTTCTTTTAAAAGCATCACAAACATCATTCTATAATAATCTTCCACAAATAAAATAAAATATATGTCTCCATAATAGCTTTGAGTCCTTGTAGGTCCACATAAATCAATATGTACTAAATCCAAAACTCCTTGTGTAACATAATCCTTGCTTGCAAAACTAGATTTACTCATGTTACCCATCTAACATTCTCTGCACATAGCATTCTCAGGTTTTTCTAGTCTTGGTAGTCCTCTTAGTCTACTCTTCTTACTCACTTTGATTAAGTTGTCAAAATTAACATGACAAATCCTTTTGTGCCATAACCAAACATATTCAAATTTAGCAAATAGGAAAATCTTCCTAAAAGTATATCAAAATAAAATAAATTTCCTTTAGATTGTTCTCCAGTAGCAATCAGACTATCCTTCTCATCAAATACTTTCATCTTTCCATATTGAAATTCCACCCAACGACCTATATTGTTCAGTTGTGCAACACTAAATAGATTATACTTTAATCCATCAACCCAATAAACATCACCACATCTCATTTTATTCAATAGAGTTATTGAACCTTTTCCTTTCACAAGATATGGAGCATCATTACCAAATCTAACAAAACCTTCATCATGATTTTCCAAGGAAATAAACTTAAGTGTGTCACCAATCATGTGATGTCAACAACCACTATCTATAATCCATGTTTCATTCTTACTTACTTGTGATATTAGGGCTTCAGAGTCTTCTTCATTAGAATAATCTTTAATAGAAACATAAACAACTTATTTTCCATCATCAATATCAAAATAATCATCATCACTTAGTCCTTCATTAGCAATATAACAATATTTCTTACATTTGTTTTTGTAGTCTATGTATCTCCTGAATCTATTTTCTCTTTTGTCCTTATCTCTTTTATCTTTCTTTTCCTCTTTATTTTTCTCTGGGCAGTTAGATGCAAATGACCAATTTTATCACAATTAAACTTTTCAAGGGTAACCTACCTTGGTATGTTTATTTACCTCTCTGTATCCTTCTAGCCAACAAAGCTTCAAATTATCTTTCATTCTCATCACATTTAGTAAATAACTCTTCAAGACCTTGAATACAACTATAAAATTTCTCACTAGCACTTCTCAAATATACATCTCTAGCAGCAGCTTCCCTAGATTTTCCAATCTTTAAAGTAGACTTAAATGCAGATTCAATATTAGAACTAGCAAAAAAACTATTGTCAAAATCATTTAGCTCAAATGCAGTTAACTTACCGAAAGTAGCATCTAGTGAAACATTGATCTTGGGTATAGATCTTAGATCTTCTATATAAGATACCCAAATAGCATAATTTGGTTGTAGGGTTCTGAACATTTTGCTTGTAACATCATCCTTTGTTATGATCCCACCAGCTCCTCTTATATAATTAATAGTCTCCTTAAGTATTGTACTGTATTGTATTATTTTCTCTGCTTCCTTCATCCTCATAGAGTCAAATTTACATCTCAAACTCTCTGGATTAGCCTTATGAAGATGTTGATCTCCACCATAGGTCAAAATAGGCTTATCCCACATTTATTTCAAATTAGTGAAACCATCAATTTCATCATATTCCTAGCTGATAAGTGTGGAAGAAATATCAATCATAACTTGTGTGTGTTCTTGTTTCTATCTTTGATCACTAATATTCAAAGGTGTAGTAGTCCGTGCTACATATTCATTATCAAGAAAGTTAAGTCCATACTTTCCTACTCCACACACATGCAACCTCATTCAACTTTTACATGTAGAGAAATGATCCCTATTCACCTTTGGTGCTTCCCTCTTATAGATCTTTAGATCTTGACTCAAGTCCTTATAAACTTATCTATTTAGAGAAACTTAGATCTGATACAAATTGTTGGTCTGCTAAGAGAGGGGGGGGTGAATCAAAAAAATAAATACATAAACACTTCAAACTTAACTCATTGATTCACTCGGTAATACTGAATATAATAACTAACTGATTCACCAAATAACTCAATAAATTAAATAATAATACATCTCATATATGTAAATCAATCATTAAAACTTAGCAACATTAGATTAACTTAGTTGACACCAGATTTAACTATGTTGACATTAGATTTAACTCTCTTGACACAAAATTTAATAAGGAAACAAAAATTGGGAAAAATGTCTATGGGAATTGTAACCCACAATAAAAGTGTACCCTTCTAAAGTACGCTCAGCTAAGAACTTATCTCATTAAAGATTACAAACACATTTGCTAAATGTGACCTAGTTAGGGGATTTACCTCAGATCTGTTAAGATATTCACCCTCTTAGGACTGGACTTTTTAGAGGTCTTTAAACACTCATTTGGAATGTCACCTGAGTCTAGGTTTTACAAATTGGACGGTTAAATCCACTCAGTTAAGAAGTTTCTTTGTTACAAATATTAATAAACAACAGTAAAATTTGATCTGTAAATATAGAAACTACCTTTGCTTGTGTCACATCCTTTATGATCAATTGAATAATGGCATCACATACTCCATTGATCTCTTTCTCAGACTATAGATTCTTCAATATATGTGTCTTTGTTCTTCTCGGTAAATAATTTTCTTCAACTTCTTCTCTGTTTGTTTTTCCATCTTCTGTACTCATAACTCTCTATTTGTTTCTCATTCCTTATATAGACATACTATTCCCTCTTAATCTCCTTAATTTGACTTTTCTTCATTTTTTCTCATTTGTTTGATCATCTTCTTCATATTTCACAACTTGGTAAACCTTTTCACTTTTACCTTGGAACTTGTACTTTTGTTGGAACTCTTCACAATTTAGTTTAAGCGCTTGATTTTTGCCTTAGATCTTCTCATTCGTAGATATTATAACAAACATCATTTAATTCATTTCCTCATCAAGCTCATGATCTCTTCTATTTAAATTTGATCTTATCATCATTTATTATCAATATCATGTACTCGGTAAAACATACTTTGCAACTTGGTAACTAACTTCATTCACTGCTCAGTCTCTGACTCATCTTCGGTGCTTGGTGATTGAATTTTACTTGGTGTTTAGTCACTATAACCTAATCACATAATATTATACCAACTAACTTTGTCTAGCTCAGTAAAGTAACTCTTTCTGTCATAACTTTTATTCTTTGCAGTTTCCAACTTGATCAATCAATTGTACCAATTTGATAACATCAAATATATTGTAGAAAACAACTATATTATCATTACTTCATCATTGTCTAATCTATATTTGTCACCCATTTAACTTCTCCTCTTAAGATATGGTAACATAATAAAAAATAATTAATCAATTTCTTGACATCAATGACAAAACAACAACTGATCTAACCATTTCTACAATTATGATACTCGATATCACTCAGTCTTTATCATCTCCATCAGATATTCATTAGCTAATCAATACCTATATCTCTCAATTACCATAGGTGCTCTTATCCCATCATTATATCCACCATGATTTCTTATTCTTGGTCTATTATTTTTATGGTTCATGACTCCTTGATTATTTCCTTTGTAGTTCTGACCACTATTATACTGGTTACCAATATATTTTCTACCTTGGGTTTCCATGGTCATGATTTCCACCATTGTTGGTTGTTTCTAATGATCATATTGATCACTGCCATTGTTATTACTTCCATATATTCCCCTATTTTATTATTCAAAAAACCGATATGTATGATTAGTGTTGAAAACATTCTCTCCATTTTTCCTATGAGGATTGTATCTATAGGTCCTATCATCCCTTATTTTCCTCGCTTCTTAAATTATTATTTCCCTTATCCTCACATCTCTCCATATTTCTTCACTTGATCTTGCATTTTTATTTATATTTTCACTTGGTGAAGATATTGCACTTCTCTGTATTCCCATTTTCTTTAATATTTCATCTGGTTTCCTTCTAAGATATTTGACCATCTATTCATCATCTGTTTCCATATTATCTATCTCACAAAATATAGAATCCCATTTTTTACCCTTTTTCTTTATTTTCTTCTTCACGGTTCATTTCATGCTTAGGATTATGCTCTTCCATATCTATTTAAGAATGAGGATTACAATGTTCATCATTATTCTCATAACTGTGATGACTTTATGTGGAGACTTATTCTTCATTAAAAAATACTCTTTCCCTGTAAGGGAACTTCTTATACCCTACAAATGTCATCTTTGAATCTGAACTCTTATTCCTATTCAAGTTTCCTTTTGGAATTAACTCAATATGGTTGTTATGTCCTTTATTAAAGGATCTTCTACCCCACATGTACTTTAAAGATAAGTGTCTTGGATTTCAACTTACTCTTTTCCAATAAAGAGTGCTAATCATAAATTATTGTAGGTTTGCCACATCACCAAGAATAAAATGATATTTTACTACTCTGGGTTTAGGTCTCCAATAAAGTCAACATTCAATCACCAAAGATTCTATAAATCCTACGAACAACTCTCCAATAGAGTCACCAATATGTTGGTTCTCAAATCAAAAAAATTGAAATCCTATGAGCTTGCCTACTCAATTATGGGATCTTCCAACTAACTTGGCCAACAAATGAGAGTGATAAATTATGATCCTCCTCTCCTAAACTTAGTCTCTCTAGAACCAAGGTGGGTGGGCCTATACCTTAACCCAATCTCTAGGTTAAAGTATATTTATAGAAGATAGTAATGTATATGAAACTTGAGTGATCTCTCAAGATCGCAAGTGAATTCTCTAGTCTGGTCAAATTGTGAATATCACAACTGTTAAATACTCCAATATTGTTTGAATGCCTTAATATAAATGTTGTGAAAGAAATTTTTTAAATAATGTATTACCTGTAAAAGAATGAATATTTAGGTGAATTCTTTATAAATGCAAATGCCAACCAAATTCCAGAGATTAACTACAAACAAGTTCCTTCTCTTTCTCAGGTGATGAAATTTTATCTTTATGATTCTATGTATAAACTTATGTGAGTTTTAAACCATGAATGTAATGGCTTCTGTATGTTCAAGTACTTTTAATTTATATTGCGGTTAGTCTTATTGATTTTAACTATTCTCTAAAAGGAAAACAACAGAGAATACATTTTATGACCAATCTTTATCTTGATGGTCAAACTGTAACATATTCAAAATACTATTCCATAAGACTGCACATTTGGCCTCTAATTTTTAGAAACAAAATCGTAAGGAACTAAACAATAAAGACAAAAATTGCACACCTTTGAATGAATAAGTTCCTAATTTGTATTAAGCCTGGGAATAATGGTTACATACACCTGGACATATAGTTTGAAGAAAAAAATCAACTATGCATTGCAAATTATATTAATTTGATTCCCTTGTTTCTCAAAATCATCCCCTATATATAAATGAGGATTTAGTTTGGATTAAAAGGTGTACCATTTCATAAAATCTTGTTACATCTTACCTGACAACTAATCAAACTGATATAACAGATTGATTACATAAAAATCCCCTGAGCAAACATTTTGAATCATTTTGGCATAGTGAATAATCTCAAATAGCTCTCCATATCCCTAGATATCCTTTAAGCACTCTTCATGGGAAATATGTATATGAATTGTGGACTATGTATATGATTGTGATGCCTAGTGTAATAACCTATTTGATCTGCAAAATTATGTCATCTTTAGTGTAATAACCTATTTAATGTTATCCCCTCTAATGCTTTAATAAAAAAATATTGTGTCATACCCAAAAAATTTCATCCAAAAATGGAATATTTTTTTTTTTTAAAGGAACAATAATTACTTGATGAAAGCAACTGGGAAGCTAAATCAAATTTCCTAAGCTAGGTTTAAAGTGTACCATGCTGGAGTGATAGTATACGCTAGAGGCAAGAACTAGGTTTGGGGTTGAGGGGGAATCATGTCTGCACTTCCATATCCTTCAACCCTCTAATTTTCAATAACCAGGGTTCCAGTAGTTTAAGTACTCTAGTTGGTTTCTTGTCCTAACCGCATCTTGATTAAGGAGGTGAACCATTATGGGGAAAACTGAATTTCAATATACTAAGGACTCTTTAAAACATGAAGATTATGATTTGCCAAGTGAACTATCGCTAATAAAGTGTTCATAGAAGAATTATATGCATATTTAAAAGGGGTTGGAGATATAAACCACATTCATGTTAAATTCTTTTAAAAAAAAAGTTTAAATATATATTTTAACAGTTCTAGTAATAAAATAACATACCATCTTACGAAATTAGCAATTTCATGATTCTATTAAATATAATATTTATCTGTAGTACAAGAAGGCAATGGAACAACTTTAAACAATAGTTTCTCATAGTATTCAAATGACAATCATACAGAGATGTTGCATACCTAAGTTTTCTCTTCCTTTCCCATGTATCATATTCTCCTTGCCTCTCTATTTCCTACATCTGTATATATGGCTACACAACTAGATGCATGATGTTATAATTCATTGATGATTACATATGTGATCGAAGATAAGCTACACCAATATCATACTGAAATAAACCATAACTATTTCAAACTAGTTCCGTAATGAGATACAAATTATGCAAAAATATTGGTAAAGGGAGGGGGGGGTGGGGGGGGGGGCAAGATAAAGGAAGAAATTAACAGTACAAGATCTAAGGGCCAGACCTAATGCCTCAGGGGCTCATCGTAGATGGACTTGCCTACGTAACTTGCAGAGACATAGTTGGGATTAAACTTTAAAACAATCTTTTAAGGAATGGTAGAAGTGGGTATATAACCCTCTCCATAGAATAGTTCCCTAGACAATTACTCTTGTTTGGTGTCTCCAACATGGGTGACACAGGGGAGAAGCTTACTTAGTTTAAATGATAACTTGGTAGTGTTTTCATCAAATCAGGAAGAATAGTATTGCATCATTTCTAATCTAAATACATCCATTAATGCCAATGTAACTCTTAATCAAATGAGGGTTGGCCTAATTATAGTTAATCATGTCTATGGCTACCCTACCCTGCACGATCCCAAAACTCAGAATACTACGGCAATCATCCTTAAAATCCTCCTCATGGAACCATAACACATAAACAATTAAATAACTCCCAATAATATATTAATTTCTAGGAGAAATCAGTTTTTATAACACAATTCACATTTCTCCTTGGTAATAGCTCAATTAACATTAAAATTTATACAAAATAAGAATAACGATAAGACTTGATTCACAACAATCACTTACATTAATAGTTAGAGAAGAATAGAATAGAACGTAATTCTAAAGGAGTACTTATATTTCTAATCCTAAATGTATAGTAATTAATAACCGAGAAACTAATTAATTATTTTATTTATTTCCTTCCACAATATAGTATTACTCCTTAAACTCATAAGAATGTAAGCTCTATCTAGTAAAAGGGAATACAATTTCAAAAGAACAATGCATGCACAAGGTAACATTATTTCCATTTACTAACCTAAGGATCGAGCATATCTTTAATAAAATTTTGCATTTTAATCCAATCCGATGACATGTCATCACTTAACCATACTTTATTCAAGGAAAAACTAGAATAAACAATTTTTATTATATTCTTATTTGGAAGAGTGGTTCTAGAGTCAAAACATAACTACAAATAATCCAGGGAACAACCATATTGAAACCCTCACTTAAATTTTTTTTTTTTTATATAAATTTTATAATTATTATAGTTATTATCCTTAAATGTAAAACACTCTACAAGAAATGTTACCATGCTATTTTCAATAAATTCAACCATGTTTTCAAAAAACTTGGAAGTATTTAAAATTTCAAGTAGCGATGGATTCAGTCTACTATTATATTAGTTTAGAAAAAATGGTATAACTTATTCTATTGAAAAAAAAATTATTCTCTCATTACTTTCTATATCAATAACCTAACTCTATAATTTAGATTAAACTTATTCAATATGAATAGCAATAAATATATTTTCCCACAAGATCTTAGACAATGACAAAAGTCATTAGTGTCAGATGAAATATAGAAGGGAAAAATTATCATTTTTATGAAGTATTTTCAAATGACAGGAAGTTGCTTAAGAACAACATTAATGTTGTGTAACTTATGTCAAGGAAAAGTTATGAAGGAAACCAAGACAGAATTTCACCATACCTAAGTTGTTTTCTGAGTGCCTCCAAGCGATATCTTTTGGAACATAGTGTTTGCAGGATTTCATGTTCCAAACGACACTATAGAAGTCTGGAATCCTAGAATCGGCCTTTGTATTCTGGGTCTGCGTAAGATTGGAAATCTCAAAGACCTCAAGGAAATCATAGCCAATCTCCTTAGGCACCTCTAACAAGGATATATAAAGAATGAGCTATAAAAATATGGTTCAGGCAAATAAAGAAACCTAAACAAAAATCAAGGACCAACACACATTAATAGGAACAAGGTGATTGAAGGACTTGTCACCGCCTTTGTGCTGTGCTCACCCGAATGGTAGTTAGAATGGGAGTGGGTGAGCGATTCTCTGGGAGAGGTGAGTGGTGGTAAGTCTTATGAATTACTCATGGCCCCAAACTTTGTTCCCATTGCACACAACGATCATGCATCCTCACATCGCACAACCATCTTCCATCCCATAGCACATAGAGATGGCGCGTCCTCGCAGCACACAACCATCATCCCTAGTGATCACACCCTCTCTTCCTGAGAATCCTCCTCCCTAATTTTTTTTCCAGTGTCTGGGTAGATGAAGCTAGTCATGAATATGTCTAATCGTGCTACCTACGATGACCATAGAGTCATCAAACATTTCAAAGAAATCATAGGTGGTCGGTGTCATCCTAAGTTCTCATAATACAAGATTTTAACCAACTAGTCCCATATCTTCCTCCATCAATCAAATCGGTCAATTAACATAGCTAGTCACACCTTCTTCTCAATTGTTTAAACCAGCTGGTCATGTCCCTTTTTTTTCTTGATTACTTAAACCATCTATTAACAATCTCTTATATGTTTCTCGATTGATTAAAAAAGGATGTTAGTGATAGCTGAGTACAATATTGCAAATCGATAATTTCTTGACTCGTGATCATGGTCAGAAGGCCCCCTAGGCCGAACATTAACTCATGTCTCTCCAATTTCTGGCAATAACGCAAGATTACAATCTTATAAATCAATTGTAGTCCAAAACTAAATGCAATAATAGGGTGGAAATAGTTATTTATTATTATATTAACCCAATTAAGTATATATACATATATATACATATATATACATATATATATACATATATATATACATATACATATATATATGTATATATATATACATATATATATGTATATATA
>MU223655.1:2430570-2441736 GCA_018584345.1 Thuja plicata
ACCACTAGAATATCTTGTCTTTCCATTATTTGTTTGTAACATTTAGAACCATTCATTAATACTATCATTCATGATGTCTTACTACAACTAATAACGTCTTCTAATCATTATTACACTCCTTGTCCATATTTATACCAACTTAGTAATTTGTAATAAGAATGATATCACATCTTTCTAACATGCACAAATGAATATGGAAGATACATTTCAAAACAATATGCTAATTTAATATTAAATTAATGGTATGACCTAAAAAAAAAAATATTATTATAAACATATTCTAAAATACTTTCAATTAAATCATGTTTAATATGATATAATTAATAACTGATTATAATCATTAGTAACATCAATTAAACATTATCTAGAACACAAACACGCACAAATGATTCAACGATCACAAACCTGTATTCAAACTTCTAGTCTAGAAAGAATCCTCACTATTTATTAATAATAGTTGATCATGTTATTTATTACATATTTAGACTATGGTAACATAGTATCAATAATAGTACTAATTAATTCCAGGCACAATATTTCTAATAATTAATTTAGGTCTAATCAACAACATCAAAACTTAATAAGATGGCAAAATCACACAACACTAATGCACAAATATGGAGGGGTACTACACTTACTGATATCATATTAATCTATTTAAGATGATGTGTAATAGTGTGGATATCCTTAAGCAAATTTTAGGTAGATGAAAATGACACTATTTATTTTGAAACCTTAAGGCTTGATTGTCTAAATTTATCATCATATATTAAAGAAAATAGTTCTCAGTGCAATGTTCTAAAGTACTCATGTCAAAATGGTTATCAACTTTTAATTCCATCCAAATTTCTCATTATCACTTATACTATGAAAATTATCAAAAAAAATCTGAAATTAACATTTACGTTTCGCAGAAACTAAAAGTGTCATGGAAAGAAATAAATGAATGCTAACTAAGTGCTTTGAAGCATTAAAGTAGTGTACTTACCTTCTCATTGCTCAAATTAATTTATTCCACTCACTTCTTCAATTCGTTTTCCCTGGTAGGGTCATTGAGGCACTACATCCTCCCCCCTATGATACGACTTACTCCTAGAAGTCGCAAGGGCTAAGAATAGAAACACATAACACATCAGTCTTAAATTTTTTTTTAACTAGAATCACTAATATTATTACTCCTTGGATCAATTTCTATGTTTTCATCTTTCTCCCAAACTCATGAGTGCTATCTTTTCTTCAGGTTAGTAGTGAAAACAAACTATGCATTTAAACACAAGCAACAATATAGACCAATTTCTCATGCAAACATTAGCTATGAACACAGTAAAATGTAATTTTCTTATCACAAGGTATCTTTTACTTCCATTTTCAGCCTTAAACATAACCTTTACAAGAAACCTTCTACTCATTTTCTTTTCACTATCATATACATGGTTCTAACGAATAGTAATTTACACTAATATCTCATTAATCCATTCATATAAATACATTACCTCTTATAACGGTACTGAAACTCTAACACTTTATCATAATGTAGGGAAAGCATAGAAAATCATTTACTTAATTTCTTCAAAATCACCACATTTTCATCAATCCCAAGCAAGATAAATGAGCTTATTCACCTATATTCGATTGGAATCATAACCATTTATATTGGGTCTATCATCCCAAGGGAAATTTTTTTCATGATACAACTTACAATTTTCCTATCTAATTTAATCAACACAATGTCATCAAAACTAATTAAACATGGTAACATACATTTTAACAAGCATACAAATATATTTTATATCACTAAGACGTAGTAGCAAACCTGAGTAGATATCCAGTTAAATACAATCACACGATAGTCCACATCATAGGGGATACACATCACAACACAAGGCTTAGGAGTGGCTCAAGCCATAATGCTCCAGGGTACAATATACTGATCTCATCTAAACAGATAACCATAGTCCATGATACATGATCCAAAATCCATGATACATACCTCACCAAGTGGCTTGATGGTCCTGAGAATGCACTCATATATAGCTCACACACACATATGGTGAGTTCCCCCATACAAGTCCACGTGATCTACCCCTTGTTTATGTAAGGTGTTTAGCCCCCAAGGAATAGTCACCACTCTAAGGTGGGTAGTGGGTATTATCTACATAATAGCCTCACATACCCCCATACTCAAAGGTTCCCTATGTCTTCTTCCTCGTATACACTCACCAGGTCAGCCTCCAGCCTTCTTGGTGAGGAAACACATTACTACACATGGTCAGAAATCACATTACACCAACGAAAAACTAGTTTAGCCACTCAAAAATGAAATAAGTTCTTAATTTCAACAACAATAAACAAAATTGACAAAATACCACAAAATTAAATCACAATAATAATATTTCTAAAAAATCTATGGCTAAACCATCACAAGAGAATAAAATCAAGTTGTTGACCCAAAATTACCATGAAAAAGCACCATACATATTATGTGACTAAATATATAGCCACCTCACAAGGAAGGGGGAAACAACATCTGGATTTCACAATAGCCCTTCATGTGGTGGCCCAACAACCTACTATCCACATTGCATGGGGTATTCACCTCAGTAACACTTCACATAAGGAGGTACAACATAATCTCGTAACACACCCCGCATGTCCATACACCAAGAAGAGAAGGCATGCACTGGTCGTATGCGCATGGAAATGTTCCTTGCGTGTAAAGTACAAGCAGGTCACACCCCGCATAGAAATATCTCATATAGATCATTTCCATAGCCATAGGTATACATGGCTAGGGTCCCCCCATATGCCTACTGCATCTAAATAAACAAGCATCCATGGGTGCCCCTCTACAAGAATGCAAGCATCTCCAACATGCTCTGCATCAGGTAGGAAAATTAAACATACATACAAGTATATATATACAGCGCCTTCACATAACTCTGTACATGGCATCATGTTCTTGAACTAGGCTCCCTACCATCAGCAACACACCTTCACTATCCACACTATTGTCAGAACGGTAGTGGGTGTATCATTGTACCCCTTTGCATCATGCCAGAGCATGTGGGGTATGGTATCCATCACAACATGGGATATACTTCCACCGCATGCTAGACCATAAGGAAAAAGTGTATAACCACAAGTCATATCTATGTCCATAAAATATCATATCTAGTACTGGTATCATACACAAGAACTGTGGGGATTAGGTTTACACTCATGAACCACGTATTTGGGTCCATCATAAGGGAAAGTAGTGAATTACCTCCTCCCATGAGTAGTGGAAGCTAAGGTCACTTCATGCCGCCAGTACGTGTACGCCATCCTTTCTACCCAAGGAAGTGCTAATGATAGTAGCATACTACCCCTTTACATACTGAGTTATAGGGAAAGTATTGATTTCTTCCCCCTCGAGTAGTTGAAGCTAAGGTCACTTCATGCCGAAATTATTTGTACACTGTAAATTCTACCCGAGAGGTTGGAAAAATTTACCATTCCTTAATTAAATACAACCTGTAGGTTGGCACACATTAAGGTAACAATCATACAATAACACATAAGGGGTATGGTTCTCCCATACACATAACACACATAACTTCCATGGTCGACTGTTAAATTACACCACCCCATGGCACACCAAGCAATTACAGGTTTCACACAACACCCAACATAAGCACTGGTATAGGTTCTTTCACATACAAAAGGGGTATAAGAAAAAACATATGCTATCCACATTTAATCATACTTTCATTGTTTCCACGGTTACAACATCCAATGACATAATTATTTCTAGTTCCACTTTCACAAGAGTATATGTTAGCATGATACATACACAAGTAAATTTAGTAACTACTACCCATTAGTTAACATTTCACAATAACAACATAGCAACAAGATTATCCAGAGATCCCAGTGTTGCAACATGGCTCAGATACCAAGTGTCATGCCCAAAAAATTTCATCCAAAAATGCAATAAATTTTTATTTATTTTAAAGGAACAATAATGATTTGATGAAAGCAGTCAGGAAACTAAATCAAATTTCCTAAGCTAGGTTTAAAGTTTACCATGCTGGAGTGATAGTATACGCTAGAGGCAAGAACTAGGTTTGGGGTTGAGGGGGAATAATGTATGCACATCCATATCCTTGAAACCTCTAATTTTCAATAACTAGGGTTCTAGTAATTTAAGTACTCTAGTTATGTTCTTGACCTAACCACATCTTGATTAAGGAGGTGAACCATTATGGGGAAAACTGAATTTCAATCTATTAAGGTCTCTTTAAAATATGAAGATTATGATTTGACAAGTGAACTATCACTAATAAAGTGTTCATAGAAGAACTATATGCATATTTAAAAGGGGTTGGAGATATGAACCACATTCATGTTAAATGCTTTAAAAAAACAAAGTTTAAATCTATATTTTAACAGTTCTAGTAATAAAATAACATACCATCCTACTAAATCAGCAATTTCATGATTCTATTAAATATAATAGTTATCTATAGTACAAGAAGGCAATGGAGCAACTTTAAACAATAGTTTCTCATAGTATTCAAATGACAATCATGCAGAGATGTTGCATACCTGATTTTTCTCTTCCTTTCCCATGTATCATATTCTCCTTGCCTCCCTATTTCCTACATCTGTATATATGGCTACACAACTAGATGCATGATGTTCGAATTCATTGCTGATTACTTATGTGATCGAAGATAAGCTACACCAATATCATAGTGAAATCAACCATAACTATTTCAAACTAGCTTCGTAATGAGATGAAAATTATGCAAAAATATTGGTAGGGGGGGGTGGTAAGATAAAGGAAGAACTCAATAGTACAAGACCTAAGGGCCAGACCTAATGCCTCGGGGGCTCATCATAGATGGCCTTGCCTACATAACTCACAGAGACATTGTAGTTCAGGTTAAAACTTAAACCAATATTTTAAGGAATGGTAGAAGTGGGTATACAACCCACTCTAGGGAATAGTTCCCTACACAATTACTCTTGTTGGGTGTCTCTAACATGGGTGACACAGGGGAGAAGCTTACTTATTTTAAATGATAACTTGGTAGTGTTTTCATCAAATTAGGTAGAATAGTATTCCATCATTTCTAATCTTACTACATCCATTAATTCCAATGTAACTCTTAATCAAATGAGGGTTGACCTAATTATAGTTAATCATGTCTATGGCTACCCTACCCTTCACGATCCCAAAACTCAAAATACTAGGGCAATCATCCTTATAATCCTCCTCATGGAACCATAATGCATCAACAATTAAATTACTCCCAATAATATATTGATTTCTAGGAGCAATTAATTTTTATAACACAATTCACATTTCTCCTTGGTAATAGCTCAATTAACAATAAAATTTACACAAAATAAGAATAACCATAAGACTTTATTCACAATAATTACTTACATTAACAATTAGAGAAGACTAGAATACAATGTAATTCTAAAGGAGTACTTATATTTATAATCCTAAATGTATAGTCATTAATAACCGAGAAACTAATTAATTATTTTATTTATTTCCTTCCACAATATAGTATTACTCCTTAAACTCATAAGAATGCAAGCTGTATCTAGTAAAAGGGAATACAATATCAAAAGAACAATGTATGCACAAGGTAAAATTATTTTCATTTACTAACCTAAGGATCAAGCATATCTTTAATAAAATTTTGCATTTTAATCCAATCCGGCAACATCTCATCACTTAACCATACTTTATTCAAGGGAGAACTAGAATGAACAATTTTTATTATATTCTTATTTGGAAGAGTGGTTCTAGAGTCAAAATATAACTACAAATAATCCAGGGAACAACCATATTGAACCCCTCACTTTAATTTTTTTTTATATTAATATTAATATTATTATTATTATAGTTATTATCCTTAAATGTAAAACACTCTACAAGAAATGTTACCATTCTATTTCAATAAATTAAAGCATGTTTTCAAAAAACTCGGAAGTATTTAAAATTTCAAGCAGCGATGGATTCAGTCTACTATTATATTAGTTTTAGAAAAATGGTATAACTCATTCTATTGAAAAAAAATATTTTTGTCATTACTTTCTATATCAATAACCTGAGTCTATAATTTAGATTAAACTTATTCAATATGAATAGCAATAAATATATTTTCCCACAAGATCTTACACAATGACAAAAGTCATTAGTGTCAGATGAAATATAGAAGGGAAAAATTTGATGACATTATTTTGCCATTAGTACACTTAGTGAAAAACATTGACAGAGATCACTGGCAGACTAAAGAAATACCGCCAGACTACAAGCATCACCGGTAGATTACAAGCATTACCGGAAAAAAACAAGCATACCCGACAGAATACAAAGGTCACTTGAAAAATGCTAAGTATAGAATCGACAAGCATCAACGGCAACACAGTTCTTAGAATAACCCGACAGGAACAAAAAAGGCATACCCAATGACAAATTCAAGAAAGGAACACTGACAACCAAGAAAATTGACCATCAGAACCGAGAGTCAGTTAAAGAACCCGCAAATTGTAAATCTAATTTTTACGCGACGGATAAAGCAATGTAAATCTATTTATAGAGTTTTTATTTTTTTTAAATCATAACTTGAGGGTCAAGCAAGCTTTATGTAAAATTTTTAATGCATTCTAACAGATTTAAAACATATCTAACTAAAGATCAAGGCCAAGTTGTATACCTTGGACCTACAGTTAACTTGCGATGCATGAATCAAGAACTAGGTCTGATTTAGTATAAATAGATGTTCAAACTCAATTGTGAGTACATGAATTCATTATTGTTGATAGCCGCCAAGAGCATCTAAGGAGCAGAAGGCAGAATTCATGCAAAGGTCAGAAACATAATACATCAGTTATCAAGAACACACAGAGGCTACCGATAAGTAGATAAAGGTATTATTCATTCATGGAAGGATGATTACTAATATGTATGAAGCTTTATAGGATCTGTTATCAGCAATTGAAGATTTCATTTATCATCAAATCAAAGACTTATGTAGTTGCATTCTAACAAGTGCATCACATCTAAAATCTTTTTGTAGAAGGTGGACTTAACCGTTCTTTCCAAATCTCTTAATAGAGTGCACACTTAACAGTGTTGCTAAAGCTTTAAAAAAAGTAGATCTTAACAGGTCTCCACTGTAATACTCCTAACAGGGTAGGTCATCAGAAGTGACCAAATGTAAGCCTTAACTAGCCCCTTCTTATCTGCAGATAGTGAAGTCTTGTGGGTAACAATCCCCACCGCAGTTTTTACTTCCTAATAGGAGTTTTCTACGATATCATATCTTGTGTCATGTGTTATCTATTTTCATGAATGTTTCTGTTCTGATTACATAATAAATAATTTATGATATGATTGCATATGCATAAAGAAAGATGAACATTTAGATAAGATAATTTACAAACTGATGATTAAGGGTTAATGGGCTAACCAAGAAAAGTTTTAGAGGTACTGATTCACCCCTCCCCTCTTAGTACATCATCTCAATATAATTCCAACAATTGGTATCAGAGCTAAGTCTCTCTCTTGAAAATCTTAAAGACTTGAGATAAAAGATCAGAGCAATGGACAAGTTCTGACTGGACATGACTATTGAGAATGAGCAATTACAGATGCAAATAAACTATGAGTAGTACAAGGAGGTAAAGATAAAATTGAGAAAACTTCTTGATGAAAGAAAGATTATGGCAACCAGGCTAAATGAGAAAGACTACAAAGAAATGGAAATACAAGAGTACTTTGAAAAAACAGAATCACCATTGAGCAAAGCTTCAGATGCATCAGTTGAAGAAATTATAAGTATGCAAGAGATCAATCTACATCTGACAAATCAAATCAAGATGCTACATATTGGTCAAGAAACTCAAGTGGTAAAAATGATTGATGTCATGAATGATGCAATAAAAGATGAAAATAAAAGAACACTAGCCATTAATGATAGGAGGAAAATTACAGAGAAACTACAAGAGAAAGAATAAAAAATTCTAAGACTCACTGAGCATCACCATGAGGTTACAAACTAGATAATTCTTATGAGTCAAGAAGCAAATAGATTAATTACATAACTCATTGAAAGAATACAGATCATAGGTGAGCTAAGAGAAGAGAACGAGAAATTGAAGCATGAAATCAAAGTCTAGAATCAACACAATGAATTGATCAAAAAGGCTGAGGATAGAAACAAAAGGATGGATGATTTTCTTGATGGACAAAGAAGAGTCAACAACTACACAGGATTACGATACAATGAGAATGCTAAATCCTCAAATCAACCAGATCAGCGGAATGCTTTCACAACCCCAAGATGCAGGAAACTATCATGTAATCACTATGGAAAACCAGGCCACACCTCAAACATCTGCAGAAGCGAAATGAAAGGTATTTCTCAAGCACAATATACTTTTATTGGTAATTGTTATAAATGTCAAAAGAAAGGACACAAGGCACATGAGTGTAGATCCAAAGTGATAAATCCAAAGAGAAAAACCTATATGGACAAGTACTGTCCTACATGCAAGATGAATGGGCATACACATAAGGAATGCTGGAAAAAGAATAACAAGGCATGGACTCCAAAGGAGAATGATAAAAGCTGCAAACCAACAAGAGTAGGTAACTCATATGTTTGGGACTATAATACATGGGTAAATTGCACAACATGTGTAAGGTATGGTCATATTTCTGCCAATGGTATGAGAAAGTGGACCAGAAGGTCAAGAGGATGGTCCAATCCAAGTATGGCATGTTTACATTGTCACAAGGTTGGACATGTGATAAAATATTGCAAAGACCAACTGACAGACACAAATACACATCCCAATGGAAATACCATTAATGACATTAAAAGAATGAGAAACAAGATGTGGGTAAAAGCCACAAACACTAAAGGTGCTGGAAAAACTAACGCAACTGGTGACACCCCATCCACTGGATCCGGTGACATCACTACATCTAACTAGATTGCACAAGTAAGTATGGAACTGCATTATGACAAGTTTTACTATGCATTGGTTCCACTATACATAGTTCATATTTTAATATAGGCATGAATGAAGATGCAATATATTGTTACTTGCTAATCTATTGAAAAGAAACCATCAGTTAATGGGCACAATTTGCATCGGTGAACACACACATAAAAATTTAGCATTACTTATAGAAATGTATCGGTCATTACACAAGCTAAGTGTAAACCGACAGATATCAGTGAATACTGAATCACAAAAGCTATCATCACAACCTCACCCACAAGCATCGGTGAAGTCTCCAAAACTGCTAGCAACCCTGACGCTTTGCATAGACACTGATGGTATTATGAATGTCTTTACCGACAAAATTAGTCTTCATAAACCGATGAGTTGGTAAGCATTTATGACAACTTAGGGCACAAAAAGGTATAAAAGCCCGATGGGTAAGCTCATTTTTGCAACCATGATTTTTGAGCAAAGAAAAGAAGACCAAAGCAATTTGAGAGTAGATTGGAAAGCGACCCAACAGAAGTCAAGCATGAAGCATTCAGATTCACAGGAAGTCACAAAGAATCAGTAAGTTAATACCCTCACCGATAGCACTGTCTTTATTTTTTGAAAAGCCCTAAACTAAAAATACAATGGCATCGATCTCTAGGGTAGAGAAAATTAAGGATGACAAGAAGAAACCCATTAGAATTGTCGATAGAGGAGTGTGTGCTGAACCCAAGTATAAATTATACCCTGAAATATCTTCTCAACTAGACGATTCTGGAGCATTCTCCTGAATCCCACCTAGGGTTTTTCTAGTAGAGGACGTAAGGTCCTACATTCACTGTAAGATCTCAGAGATAGGAGGTCTAGACCTTTATAACACCTATGTGGCACTTTTTGATGATGCTGGAAAGCTCAAAGAAGATCATAAACACTTGGAAGTAAAGGGACTCATAAATGCACTGCATTTTCCTAGGGTTTTCAAGACAGAATAGATTAAAATCATTCTTAGCAGATTTCACGACAAGGCTCTATGGCTAAACAAGCCAAAATCTATAACAAAGGATGTTATACATGTGGTTACTGGTTACCCTACAACCGATAAGCGCAGGCTCACAAACACCCATCTCTGGCAGAAGTTGAAAAACTAACTGGTGCAAAATTAGATAAAAGGGCACTGAAGGTCAACACCATTACTGACACAAAGCTGAAGTTTGGAGCATGTGTTGTTGGATACAAAATCTTCGAAGCAAGCATAATGAACATCATATCTAGTACTACTATGAGCATATCATACAAGATTATTAAACAGGGGAAGAAGATGGATCTGGCAGAGATCTTATTACATCAATTTGTGGAGAACATGTGCACAATAAGGTCTTCAAGGACAAACACATGTAAGTTTGGTTCCCTCATAATTTGTATATTCTTTTACTTTGAAGAATACTTTCCTTCCATAGGAAAAGTTGCATGAGACACAAGTAGACCAATTACCATTCAGATAAGTGAATACATAGAATCAGTTGGTACAGATTTTGACAATGTAATGCATGAATATTTCAAAACCATTAAGGAAATACTAAAAGAAAGAACTAGAATTCTTGAGAGTCTGATAGAGGAACACTAAGAAGAGATATGTTTTATGGTGGATACAGATTTCACTTACATACAAGTAGCAGTCCCAAGGAAATCATGGCTTTCAAAGTTGGATTATGAAATCAAAACAGGATTAGCAAATGAATGCATCAAGGCATTGTTAAATGAACCCATAGACAACAAGCAATTGAGATTTGGTACCTATGAGGAAGCCAAACTAAAGATTAAGAAAAATCTTTTTGTCAAGAAGGCTGTAAAGAAGTCAAAGAGAATGGTAAATAATTTGAAAAAGAACTTGAAAATATGTTCTGAAGGAGAAGAACAAGAAGAAGAAGAAGAAAGTGAAGAGGAACAAAAGGGTAAGGAGAAACTCACCAAGGAATAGCTTCCCATCGGTGATACAAGAGAGAAAAAATAATCAAAGGAAGAGAAGTCTAATTCACCACCTCCTCCTCCACCAAAGAAATCTAGAACAAGGAGCCAAACAACACAGGATGCAATTCCTTCTCCCATGGTAAAAGGGAAGGTGTATAAGAGGAAACCTACACCTCAAAAGGAAAAACA
>MU223655.1:2448706-2465181 GCA_018584345.1 Thuja plicata
TAATTCATTTATTTATTAATTGTTTTCAACATGTGAGATAATTGAATTCTTTTTGATTAAGAATTGCTTTATTTGATGAAATTAAATTAATTTAATTGAAATTAATTTAATTGGAAGAATTTAATTAGTAAGTTTAAATATTTGAATTTAAACTATAGGAAATTGAGTTTAGTTAATTAATTTAATGATAATTAATCAATTAAAGCTATTTTAATTAAATAAAATTAATTATTTAATTAATTTTGAGAATTGGATTCGATGATTTGAGGAATGAATTTAGAAGAAAATAGATGATTATCTAATGATTAAAAAACCATTAATTAATAGATGAAAATTAGTGTTTTTAATGTAAAGTCACAAACTTGTCCATTTTAGGGTGTCTATATTTGCCCCTCTTTGATGCGATGTGACTTGTCACAGTGTGTCAAAGATTCTTTGATTTTTCCCTAGCTTGTCCCGGCATTTAGTAGGTGTATTTATGCCCCCTCGACAAATTTGAGCGAAAAGTCGCGAGACAAGAATTAATTTGTTGAAACTGCAAATTGAAGAACTGGGTAGCTGACTGATCTGAAAAATACTTTAAAATGCCCCTGTAATTGACCTCTAAAGTTTCCAGGGACCGGGAAGAAAATTCAGAGCTCCTAGGCGAAATTAGGGTTTTTGGAACTCCTATAAGTAGCCGAGAGATCTCTTCATTTGTCACTTTGGAAATTTTGAGCTCTGATCATCTTGGTAAGTTTCTTTATTATTTTCTACTCATTTTCTTCCTTCTTTCGAGCGATGGCGGGTCTTCCAGGTGTCGTACACATTTCTGATCGGGTCCATTCATACCGTCGACCTCCTGGCTCTAGATGTTTGTTGAGTTTCCTCGCTTTGCTTGTCATTTATTGTGTTATTTATTGCTTTTAAATTTTGTACTTTTTTTGTAGAATTTATGCCTTTGCCACAATCGCCTGCAGTTTTGCCGCAATTGCAATTTAAATGCCACAATTGCTGGTTATAAGCCACAATTGATAAAAGTGCCACATTTTCCTTCTTAAAATGTTGCAATTTCTATTTGAGTGCCACACTTGTAGTTTAACTTCTGCAATCGCATAAAAGTTCCGTAATTGACCATGTGTAATGCCGCAATTGACTTTTTGACACTGTTTGCCTGATTTCTTTGTCAGTTATCTATCTTTTCTAGCTTCTATTATGGTCCTCGATATTTGAAACTGATAATTTTCTATTTTTTGTACTTTCTATTTAGTTCGTTGGGTGTATCTTGCGGTGTTGAGAGTCGAGGCCAATAGGACTTGTTTACCATTTTTAGCTTTCAGAGGATGAGAGGTCAGTACTTTGGGACTTGGGTTTATATTGGATCTGCTACATGCCTGAGATCACGACCAATAGGGGTCTGATCTCCGCTCTTGTAGAGTGATGGTATTTAGAGACCTGCACCTTCTGGCTTCCTACCAGGGAGTGCACTATGACCTTGGAGGATGTGTATCGCATCCTCCAACTCCCTATCGAGGGCGAGTTGGTGGAGTATTCCACGCGCACTAGTGTCCCTATGTTGACTAAGCTTACTAGACTTCCCCAGGATTAGCTCGGGCTTGTCGGCGGTTATGACATACCTTGGTTGAGATTCAGACTTGGTTTAGATAGACTATCCACTTTGCTGGGTAGTTTGATTTGTGGGATCCTTTGCCCTGATCGGCGTTAGCATGGGTTTTGTGTAGGGTTTAGTAGTGTCTTGCAGAGTATGGTCTGAGACCATACTGTCTTTGCATGGGGCCCATGCATGCTGGCCCACATGCATTTTCATATGATGTATGTGGCTTACCTTGATGGTAAGTCACTGGGTTGTGGCACCACATTATTGTAGATTTGGACATGGGAGCATATTATTGTCTATCATCTTGTGGGTGCCCGTGCTCTCCCGGCCGATAGGCTATATGTATATATGTATGATGGTGCTATTGTTCAGACCCATATGGGCCATCTTTCTTACTAGCAACAAAAGCTAGATATGATTCCATACTTTATCTGGAGACCTTATAGAGATTGTCTTGTTTGGGATAGGGAGGACATCCATCTCCCCTTTTGTCGACAATGGCGGTACCTGATTGGCCGTGTGAGCGATCATGTGCATATAATTGATTTTCATAACACCGACAGGGTGTTATGTCAGTTCGAAGAGCAGCAGGATGTGTCTGATTCTTACGCTTACTTTGCTCGGCGATCGAGGGATGCTTGTGTATGGGGTGCTGTAGTGTCACTGGATGCTGCACGCACTGAGTTCTTAGGGTTGCTCCCTGTTGCATGGACCTGGCATTCAGCCACTGTTAATCTAGGTTTGTCTTTCTTTATTATGCTTATGTACTTACCTTCTGCTCTATTGATTATGATCAAATCCTGTTGTGAGATTTATGTATATTTTCCCTGGTACTGATAGTTGACTTATCTTTTGCAGGCACTACTCCACAGTATGATGCTCACTGGTTGTAGCATCGTCCTATAGCCTTAAAAGATGTTTCACGTCTTGTTCCTAGGACTATCATGTGGAGGGCTCAACAGGTACGGTGTGCTAGGGGAGGCCATGGTGGAGCTAGAGGTGGTGGCCGGGGAGGGCGGGATGGAGGTGGAGATGGTGAACGAGGAAGTGGGAGGGATGCTGGGAGGGATGCTGGGAAAGATGGAGGATGAGGGAGAGGTGATGATGGGAGGGATGATCCTGGTCCCAGTGGTGCTAGTGGTGGTGTTAGGGTGGGAGGTGGTAGGAGTGGGGGACAGGCCCAAGTTGGTCTAGGTGATATCTTGGAGGAGGAGGAGACTATAGAAGAGGAGGCACCCCAGTTGGTGTGTGGAGTTCGTAGGCGGACAGTAGCAGTTTTGGCTCCCCAGGTTGAGGATAGGGTTGAGATTGAAGAGGTGGATGTCGAGCTTGTTGATGTAGATGTGGACGATCTTGACAAGAAGAGTGCAGAGATAGGGTCCTCAGATGGGAGTGGCCGTAGTAGGAGCAGCACTGGGGAGAGCTTGGAGAATGAGGAGGAGCCAGTGAGACGGAGAGGAGGTGAGGGTTTGGGAGGCTAGGATGAGGAGGGAGACATGGATGTGGCGATGGGCAGCATAGATGATGATCCTTTAGAGGTAGAGCGCCTGACCCAGTAGATTCAGGACCTTCAGGTCTGACTTTCCCTATCTGATGCACATGCTACTGCTTTAGAGGCTCGGGTTACAGCAACTGAGTCTCGAGAGGGACATGCTCGAGCTGAGGTTTGTTCATTTATAGATAGTGTATAGGATGTTTCACACAGAGCTATTTTTGACAGGTACTACAGATCTGGGTGAGAGGCTCAGAGAGAGATAGAGTATTGGAGATGGCACTATGAGGGTGCAGTTCCTGCTACAGAGAGGGTTCCCAGTTATACTGCATCACAGAGATCTAGTAGGGCTCAGCAGTCTCAGAGCAGTGGTGTCAGAGCTCGAGGGTCCTCTCATAGGACAGATTCTGATATGCCTCCCCCTCGTGCCCCTCCTGGTGAGGGTGGGGGTAGTTCTTGTTGATCATGCTCCTTGTACCATTTTTGTAGTGATTCACTATATACGCTGAGTTGTACCATTTTTTATCTGATACACTGATATATATATGATTCACATGTTGGTTACCTTCTGTGTCCAAACTTGCAAATTTTCATTTGTACTTAGATATTTCGATCTATATGAGATGCAATTTTTTTTATATGATGTGCAATGTTTTACTTTCTATATGTATGTTTCTACATGATTAGTGATGAGATGTATATGCAATATGTTTTTTAATATGTAGACTCATATATGGATGATTTACTTTTCCTATGATACTGACATGTTTATGCAGGATGGTGTAAATGAAATGCTTTTATATGAGATGATTTATGAATGCATGTGATGTTTATGATTAATGATGTATGCAACTACCATGTTTTTGTATTTTTCTGATGCACTTAATGAATGAAATGCAACTACTATACGCCAAATATCTGAGTAATGCATGTGTTAGTTAGAAAGAAGTTATTTTGGATAGATGTGCTCTGCGATTGATCTTATAGAGTGGAATGATAGAAAGGATGTTCTCTTGTTTTGCATTTTTTGGATAGATATGATCAGATAGAAAGGATGAGTGTCTCAAGTCACTGCCCAATTTTTCCAATAATTGTCATCATTACATCTTTTTTTGTATTTTCTGATATTCCAGAAGAGCGTCAAATGATCCAGATCACATACCACCTAGACACCACCACGACCTCTTGATAGTAGATGGAGTAGAGAGATTGAATAGAAAGAGACGCATAGTGTACCAAAATATTGACCATCTGGATTCAACTATGTTCCCTATTTGAAAAGAAAGAGAGCCAAGAGCACCCAGATATTGACCATCTGGATATTGCTTGTCCTCTAAATTAATCTAAAACAAAGAAACCAAGATAGAACTCCTATGCACGCAGAGTCCATCTAGATAACACTGTGAGCTCTTGATTTCCAAAAGGGAAAGCCAAGAAAACAAGATAGAACTCCTACACCCCTAGAGTCCATCTAGATAGCATCGTGAGCTCTTGTTTGCAAACATAAAGGGAAAGACCATAGAAACCAAGATAGAACTCCAAAGCAACTCAAAGTCCATCTAAATAGTGTTGCGAGCTCTTGATTATATAAAGCAAACAAGCAAAATAAAAAAGAAGGAATGTCCAATTCTTTCCCAGGTTTAATCTCAGATCGTGGAACTGCGCGGCTGCCAGATAAGTGATAGTGCCTACCGCATTTATCCTAAGTCATCATGGCCCTAAGATCAAAGTGAACATTTAATAGACATCAATCAAAGAAAAATAAGTCATGATCTATCATAGCTACTCTCCTCACATGGTGGATCCTGGAGTAGCATAAGAACGTAACCCCAAAATATAGACTGACATCTGACTAACTTGACAAACCTAGTCAACATTTTTGCATGGTTCCTCGACGCCGTGGGTTCTCTTGATTGGCTCAAATCTTTGGATGGGCTTGTTTGGCTTGTTTCTATTGATCGTGTTGGCAGCTGATTAAGCTGTGTCAGATGGGCCAAATGCTTGTTTGCAAAGCTCATGATTGTGATAGTATTCATTGATAGATTTGATTTCTCTGATCGTATTGGCAGTTGATCAAGTTGTGTCAGATGTGCCCAATGCTTGTTCGCAAAGCTCATGATTATGACAGTTTTGATTGATAGATTTTGATTTGATCAATTTAGCAGTTGATCAAGTTGTGTTAGATGGGCCCAATGATGATTTCCAAAGCTGATGATTGTGACAATTGATTGACTGGGCGTGCTTGCCCCTTGTTCTCTTGATAATCGAGTTGGTTTTATTACTTTGGATTTTGCAAATTTTTGAATGTTTTTGATGAAGATTTAATTTTCTCTTGATTTTTTATTTTTTTAGGATTTTAAGAACTTTTTGGAATCGCCCCCTAGTCTGGTGGACCAATAAGTAACCATGGGTAAGTGCTTTGTGCTCATAGCGGATTGTGCTGCTGGATATTGTTTGGGATAGTCAGTCTTGCATTTTGAAGTGGGCTCAAGCTTTTGGAGCTCATTGATGGTGAAGCTAGATTTGAACACTTGGCGCCTGTTTTCTAGGTTTTCACCAAGGTACCTACTCAATAGTGTCTGATTGCCAGGTTTTCTCTTAGAGAGTGATGTTGTTTTCTCTTTACTTTTTTTTTTTGCATTTTTTTTTTTGCTTTTTTTTTGTTGTCGCCAAGGCACCTGATTGCCAGGTTTTCACCAAGGTAACTTTTGTATTTTTTTGATTTTTTGTTATTTTATGGATATGTAGATTAATTCCTTAACCATAGAGACCTTTAAGGGTAGAACCTCTTCAGGTGCATGCTGTTGATGTAGCCAGGGAGCTGATCTCCTTCTGGTGTTGCTAGTATGAATGCCCCACTCTGAGTAGAGCTGACAATAACAAATGGTCCTAACCAGTTAGGCTCGAACTTACTAGGTTTGACTCGCTCTACTTTATTCTTCTGATTCTCCATGATGACAAGGTCTCCTACCTCAAATGTTCATGGCTTTACCTTTTTGTGATAGTTCTTTCTAAGGCGATTCTGATAGCCTTGTAAGTGGTCAAAGGCATGCTGTCTTCTTTCATCTAGTAACTCTAGCTCGCTGAGCCTTGCTACTCTATATTCTTCATCGAAAACTAGATTCTTCAATGATATCCTTAGGGATGGGATTTCCACCTCGAGGGGTAATATCGCCTCTATTCCATAGACTAGGGAGAAAGGAGTTGCCCCTGTTGGTGTTCTCACACTAGTTCTGTATGCCCATAACACAGGACTAAGCTGTAGATGTCAGTCTCTCCTTGATTCATTCACTATTTTCTTTAGAATCTTCAAGATTGTTTTATTCATAGCTTCGGCTTGTCCATTTCCTTGAGGGTAGTAAAATGAGGAGAACCCTTGTTTGATACAGAACTGTTCACATAAGTCTTCAACATCCTTGTTTTGGAAAGGGGTACCATGATCCGTCAGGATTGTTTGGGGGATCCTGTATCGACAGATGATGTGATTAAGCATGAACATTGCTATCTATTTTCTAGTGATTTAAGTGAGGGGAATTACTTACACCCACTTTGTGAAGTAATTCATTGCTGCTATGATGTACTTGTGTTCGTTTGCTGAAGAAGGTGTTATCTTACCCACTAGGTCAAATCCCCACGTTGAAAATGATAACGGTGATGTGATGGGATTTAATTCTTGGGCTGGTGCATGGATGAGGTCTCCATGAATTTGACATTGTCTGCCCCTTTGGACATGCTTGTGTGCATCTGTCTCTATTGTTGGCCAATAGTAACCCATGTGGATTATTTTCTTAGCTAAGTTGTTGCCACCTCCATGGGTTCCACATATTCCTTCATGTACCTTGTACAAAGATTTCTTGGATTCCATTGAAGTGAGACAATGTAGTAATGTTCCATCGAGACTTTGTCTGTATAGAGTAGTAGAGAGGATTGTATACCTAGAGGCTTGTAGGATGAGGGTTTTTCTTTGGTTTCTAGACAAGTTCAGGGGTAAGACATTGTTTTGGAGATAGCTATAGACATCTTGGTACCATGGGGATTCAAGACCAACAAGGACACACATTGATTCTGTGATAGATGCCTGATGTGATGGCACCAAGAGTTGCTCCACTAGAAACTAGAATTTGGTATCGTTACCTGGCATATCAATCAGTGATGCTATGGTTTCCATCGCATTTGCCACTTTGTTTTGTGCTCTTGGGACTTGCTCGAAGAGAATGTAATGAAACTTGGTGCGTAGTTGTTCCATCTGTGCTCTGTAAGGTATGAGATTCTCATCTTTGGTCATGTAATCATTATTAACTTGGCTAATGACCAACTACGAATCACCAAAGACTTTCAGGTTCTTGATTCTCCATTGGATGGCTATCTTTAGACCGAGGACCAATGCTTCATATTCTGTTATGTTTTTGGTGCATTGGAAGTTAAGTCTGAAATAATTTGGAATTGTATCATGGTCTGGAGTGATAAGAACTATCCCTGCCCCCGCTCCATGGTTTGTACATGATCCATCAAACTAAAGTTTCCATATCTCGATCACCGATTGTAGTGTCATGATAGATTCATCAGGAAAGTTAGAGATAATAGGCTGGTGGTCTTGAATCGGTGCCTCTGCTAGTTGATCAGTGATCACTTGTCCTTTGACAGCCTTTCTATCTACATACTCAATGTCGAACTCGCTTAAGATCATTACCCATTTTTCCAGTCTTCCAATGAGTGTTGCTTTTCTTAATAGGTACTTGAGAGGATCAATATGTGCAACCAATTTTGTTTGATGACTCAACATGTAGTGTCTTATCTTTTGGGAAGCAAACACAACTGCCAGGCATGACTTCTCTATCAGTGTATAGTTTAGCTCATATCCAACCAACATTCAACTTAGATAGTAGACGGCCCTCTCCTTTCCTGCCTTATCATGTTGTGCCAAAAGGACCCCTAACACTGATTCTGTTGCTGAGATGTATAGAAGCAATGGTCTACCTTGCACTAGTGGTACCAAGATAGGAGACTTTAGAAGGTAGTCTTTGAATATCTAAAATGTCTGTTCACATTGTTTTGTCCATATGAACTTGATGTCTTTATGTAATAGATGTTAGAATGGGTGGCACTTGTCTGCCAGTTGAGCTATGAAGCATCTTATCGATTGGAGCCTTCCTTGTAACCCTCTTAATTGTCTTAGGTTCGATGGTGGAGGCATGTCCAATATTTCCTTGACCTTTGCTGGATCCACTTCAATTCCTCTGTGTGATACTATGAACCCTAGTAATTTTCCCGCTGTGACACCAAATGCACACTTTTTTGGATTTAGTCAGACTTTGAATTCCTCCATTCTATCAAAGATGGGTCCCAAAACCTATAAATGATCCTTTCAAAATATGGACTTTGCTAGTATGTCATCCACATAATATTCCATTGTCTTGTGGATGAGATCATGAAATATGGTTGTCATTGCCCTTTGATATGTTGCTCCAACATTCTTTAGACCAAATGGCATAACATTCCAACAATATGTTCCCCAAGGACATGTGAAAGCCATTTTGTGTTGGTCCTCTAGTGCTATCCTTATCTGGTTGTAACCTGAGAAGCCATCCATAAGTGATAGAATTTTGTTCCCTGCACTTAGGTCCACTATCATGTCAATGTTTGGTAAAGGAAAGTCATCCTTGGGACATGCTATATTGAGATCCCGGAAGTCTGTGCAAATTTGTATTTAACCACTATGCTTCGTAACTGGCACTATGCTTCAGTTCTACTTTGACCAACAATGCAACATGAGGATACATCTTTATTAGCTTCTATTTGATAGGTTTAGCATTTGGTAGCAATGGGAGTTGGTGTAGCACCAACTCTGGATCTAATCCCCGCATGTCCGAGTAAGACCATGCAGAATTGATCATTCTTGCCTTGAAGAAGTTGATGAACATTTCTCTCTCCTCAGGGGTGAGAGATTTTTCCAAGTAGATATTCTTTGGGTTCTTTTCATCGCCCAAGTTAATTTACTCTGTCTCTTCGGTTAGTAGTGCTGATTTCTCCTCTGTCAAGGGGAGAAATTCCTTCTTTCCATCTTCTAGCACCTCTGTGAGATTTTTGCTAGAAGATACGTCTTCTTTTATCTTTTTATTCTTTTGTTCTTTTTTTCTTTTGTGGATTGGAAAGAGGTGCTTCCTCCCCAAAGTATGCTACTTTGTCTAGGTTGATAGAGAATCCTGCCTTGTGATTACCTGATGGAATGCCTTCCCTTAGTCCCATGAAATGAGCTATTGCCTCATCATTTTCAAAGACATCAAGATCAGGTGGTCCTTTTTGATCCCACTCTATGAGCTCAGGGTGTACAAGACAAACACTTTCACTACTGTTTGGCTTTTTTTGACTGAACGGGACTGCTAATATGGTGCCTACAAAATTGGACTATGATGAGGATGCACCGCTTGAGGTCTGATGAATGATATGTTTGTCTATATAGGGTTGTTTGGTAATGGTCAATTGTTCAAATAGGTCTGCTAGGTTTATGATAATATTGACTTGAGGGAAAAATTAAGGGATAGATGGTTTAGAGTCATGGAGGGATCTCCACTCATACTCATTGGAGTCAGTCTCAATGGAATGTTCGTTCGATGTCTCACTTCCTTGGGTATCGTCAATTACTAAGTGTAGGTTTATTTGGGATTGTGTATATCCCTCTTCGGTGGGAAACAACTGCGCTAATATGTTTCTTATTAGGACATGCTCAGTGTTGTGCCCCCGGTGCATCTCTGCTATTTGCTCATGATTGCCTTGAATTTCTTGAACCACAGGACTAGTGCTTTGTTGTCCATAGCCCAAACCTCTAGTGTTTCTTTGGGTTGGTGGGAGAGTTAATTCATATATGCCTTGCTGCCTTGCCCCCAGTCTGGTTGTACCATCATACCCAAACCTTTGTATCATTGTGTAACCGTTACCATATTTTTCCAAAGGTAAGGGTGGTTGGACTGTCTCAGGGGAGTCTCTGTATAACTAGGTATTGATGTCTTGCTCAAAAGGATTCTCTTCCACTATGTCCCCCCATCAGACAAAGGTTGTGGATGGACATCTAAAAAGAGCTGGCTGTTGAGTTTCTATTGCAATGACAGGTAGCGGCATACTATGAGTTCTGGGGCTTAAAGGCATGTGCGTGATTGTGAAAGCCTCTTCATATCTATATTCACCACATCCTTTGTCTGTGATGGATATCTTGCTTGCTTTTTATGTGATATCCTTAAGATTTAGATTTGAAGAGGATGAGATGCTTGCATCTTGATTCATGACTATCTTACCTACTACTCATGTGACATCCTTGGGATTTGATTCTGGAGAGGATGGGATGCTTGCATCCTGGTTTGATGGCACCTAGTTATCAGTGTTGATTTGGACTGCATTGCAATATTGGAAAGGATTGGGATCTCCCTCTATGATGATCTCTTCCCCTTAGTGAGGGAACTTGATGCATTAATGGTATGTTGATGGTACAGCTTGCATTTCATGTATCCAAGGTCTCCCTAATAACATGTTGTATCCCAACACAAGGTCTAAAATTTGGAAGGGTGTGTTTTTGACCATAGGACCAATGCAAACATGTAGAAAAATAATACCTTTAGAGGACCTTTCCTCTTCATCATATGCTCTGATATTTATCCTTCTAGTGACATCAATGCTTGATTCAGAATAGCCTATTTTCTTGATTAATTTTAAAGTACAAATGTTTAAACCAGTTCCACCATCGATAAGGACCCTACGGACGGCGCTTTTGTGGATTTGGAAAAGCAAGTGTAGAGGATCATTATGCAGGGGCTTATGTGGCGGCACATCACGGTCTATGAATGTGGCATGTTTGTTAGCTACTATATGGTTGACCATTGTTTGGAAGCTTTCAAGTGTTATGTCCCTTGGGACAGCTACATTTTGATGTGCTTGATCAAGTGCCAGTTTATGCTATGGAGATATGTGCAAGAGGTCAAACATGGATATTTGGGTCGGTGTGCGCTTTAGTTGGTCCACTATGCTTGTTTGTGGATCTAAGTTTTCTATAGGATTGGCTGATGTAGTAGCTGAGGATGGTACTCCTTGTAAGACTACTCTAGCATGACACATTCTTATAGCACAATAGTTACCTTGGTCCCTGATAGTGATTGTGGCCACATGATTCTCTAAAGGATTTAGGCAATTTATGACATTATCACTATTGGCGTATGTGTAGTCAACTTTATTGGTTTGTCCACCAGACCCGAAGGTTTTTCCTTTGTTGTGATCACAGAAGGTATCATTAAAAATTATGTGATCAGTTGTGCCTTTAGCTTGAGTGTTCGTCACATCAATGATCCCTGTGTCAATGAGATCTTGGATAGCATGTTTCAAACGGTAGCAGTTGGTTGTTTTGTGCCCCTTGACCTGATGAAAATCACAGAAGTCTTTTTCATTATACCACCTTGGCTTGTCTTCCTCTTGTTCAAAGTCTCTGATTATTGGGAGAGTGATAGTGTTTGATTGTATCAACTTACATAAAGTGGACTCTATTGGCTCTCCCAATGGTGTGAAATCTCTTTGTTGGAATTGAAACCGTGGTTTGCGTTGATTCTGTTGTTGACCATTTGACACAGCAACTGCTTGTACAGGGGGAGGTTGGTTCTGGATGTACGCTTGTTGAGTGGGCCCTGTGGGGTTTTGGTTTTCCACAGGTGCACCTTGCAGTGACACCTTGGGTTGCACATAGTTGACCGTCTTTACATCAATGACACCATCGCTAGTGACATTTTTGTTCTTGTTCCACCACTTAGCTTTTTCTGTTGCATTCTTATTTGTGTTCATTTGCATAGGATCTGCAAGGATTCCTCTTTTGACCAAGTTCTGCTCACAACGAACTCCTCTTTCGATGAGTTGTGTGAAGTTTGGAGCTAACTATAGCTCTGTTGTGAATGACATGTTTGGGATCAAATTGTCAACAAACATGACTATCAAGTCTTGTTTGGGCACATCATATGTTATATGGTTTTCCGTGTTCCTCCATCTCTGTAGGAATTTCACAAAGGACTCTCCATCTTTTTGTTTAATGTCGCAAAGGTCCTTGATGCTGACCTTGCGCTCGATGTTATGATGGAAGTGAGCTATGAACTTTTCAGCCAATTCTCCCCAAGACTAAATTCCATGAGGTAGATGTGAGAACCATTCCATTGCTGGTCCGGCTAAACTTTGTGGGAACAGTTGCATTAGATATGTCTCATCATGAGAGAATTCAATGCAACTAGCAAAGAACTCTCATATATGCTCAATAGGGTTGGTGCTGCCCCTATACTTGTCAAATTTTGGCAATGAGAAGTGGTTTGGGAATGGAGACATTTGAAGAGAAGGGTCAAAGGGGTATGCGTATAAATCCTTTGTGGTATAGGATTTATTTTGCCCCTGATTTTGCATATCCATCATTTGGGTTTGAAGGGTTTGCATTTGTTTCATTAGCATGTCTGTTTGATATTGCGGCTGATGCGTGTGGACATTTCTTTGTGCTGTGGTGGGTATGAGGCTGCGCCTCTATGTCCCTTGCGTAGGAACATATGATTTCATCCTAGGGACTTGATATTTATTCCCCACTGAGTGATTGGTGACTGGAGGGACATGAGTAGTCCATGGTGGGTTATGATGTGTTTGTTGTTGTGACTAAAACTGGGTTTGATAATGTTGGGGTAGGTATTGCTACTACTGAGGTTGGGTTTGAAACTGGGGTTGCTGTTGCTGAGGTTGGATATGAGGCAACTGAAATTGGGGTTTCTATTGCGGAGGTTGGATATGAGGCAAATGAAGCTGGGGTTGATGTTGCGGAGGTTGGATGTGAGGCAACTGAAGCTGGGGTTTCTATTGTAGAATTTGGATGTGAGGCAATTGAAGGTGGGGTTGCTATTGCGGAGGTTGGATGGGTGTCAGAATGGGCAAAGATGTAGCTTGGGCTGGCCTTGACTGTAAATAGGTCCTGCAGAGATGGATCCTTGCAGGCATGATGTGTTGATCCCAAGGTTAGTGTGGATGGATTGCAACAGTGGCATAGTTTCAGAATAACTGGTGTTTGGTGGGATGAAAGGCATAGCATGAGAGTTGGACTGCGTGGGCCATGAGATTAAGGGTGGAGGCATACTAGTGACCATGGGTGCACTTGGTTGTGAGCTTGTCATGCCTTGAGTAGATGATGTGTTGTCTTGGGTTGGGTCATTGGTTTGGTTGGATACAGTCTGTGTCGATGTGGGTAAATCCAATGGTGGAAAGATCTGTGACACAATAGGTAGTACCTGAAGAGTGTGAGTAGTGTTTTGACCTGTGAGAGGGTTTTCGGGCCATATCGTTGATACACTGAATTCAGCAGGGAGTTTGACTCCCTTCTTTATTAGCATGGCCAAGTAATGTTCAGGGTTCCTCTCTACAAAAGTGTCAACTACTTTGGTGGAGTAGGCATCTTGTTCCACATCTTCAAGTTCTTCTTCTGTGATATCTTGGAAAAAAGCTGCCCCATGCGGTTGTTCAATGAATAGAGTAGAACTAGTGTTCATGAAGGGATCGTTCTCTTGCTCTATTTTCCAAGCGGGGAAACAGTTGATATATGACTGATCTAGTTGAGCTCTAGCCATAGACCTTGTGTAAGGTCCTCCATGAGGTGTTTGAGACATAGTGCGGTCCATGTTTTGTAACTAAAACAAGTGATATAAAGCAAACAAAGAAAAGGATCCTTTCTAAGACAAAGTCTGAGTTATGTTTTGGACAAAGGTAATTCTAAGGGTAGATTTTTATATAACTTGATCTCAGAGTGGTGATGATAAAAGACAGGATTTACCAACCTTTGTCCTGGACAAAGTCAATTTGAAAAATATGATGATGTTTGATAAGATGCGATCAAGATACTTTGAGTCTGAGCTTTCGAACTAACAATGTTTTTGACAATAATTGTGCTTTACAGAGAAAGGGTAATCTTTAATGTTTAGAGATTCACACAATGTTCTTTGCATTTTTCTGGGATAGACACTAGTTTTGGACACCAAATGAAGAATTCTTTCAAGGTTTTTTAGGTCAGAACAGGAATATAGTATATCTGGTCAAATGTGGTTCAATTTTACCGATTGCGGTGAAATAACTGGTTGATTGTGGTAGTTTTATCATACACAAGGTTTCTAATTCGCAAGATAGTTGACATTGACAACCCTAGAATTTAACACATTTGACTCATTTTGATAGTTTGGGTGTTTTGTTTTGCATTTTCAGAAACTGGTCAAAGGAACAAGCACAATAGACACTGTGTTTTTGAGAAATGAAGACTGAGATTGTGTATGTTCTACAACTTTTTCAAATTGCAATGTTATCACGAGGTCTCAACAATGAACAATCAGATTAATCTAGGTCAAATTGGCTTCAGTATACAATGTTATAGGCCCAATGCTTGAATGTTCATTAGCTCACACAGCAATTGTCACGCTACTAGGACACGAAGGTCCATGACGTAGGTGCCCGTATTTTTGCCGTTTCTAGGTATTGTTGCCGTGGAGTGAAGATCTCTTTCACTACACAAATACCATGGGACACATATGTTGGGAATCTTGGGGGGAAATTCTGCAACCCCTTGCACTATAATAAAGTATCTATTCGAAGGTAAAACGGGTTGGCCTCTAATTTTTCAAGGTTGTAGTAAGGGTTTGTGGTGTCTCTCCAATCGGTTTGTACGTGCCTGAATTACTTAAGAGCCTAATTGATCATGCTGGCTCCTTAGGGATATTCACTCAATCCATACTATCATCAACATGCCTCGCCTGAGCTTGGCTAGATAAGATAGAACTTTGGTTCGCACCTTGTTTATATACCAATTGGAAGGATTACCAGTTTAAGGTCATTCTCCGAGGAAGAAGCACTTTCCCCGGGGAGGCCTTTTTAAAAAAGCTATAAAGGTTTGTAATCTAATAGTTTGTGCAAGTGCACCCAAAACTCAAGACACGAGGTAAATTGATTAAGCTCCAAATTTTGAAATGTGAACTAAGCTACACCACCATACAAGCACGAATATTCAATTTTAAGCCCAAAAAGTAGGTGTTGATTGCTTGTTCAATTTTAAAGCACCAAACTGAAAGATATTTTGCCTTTATTCAATTTTAATCCTCACGTCAATTTTAAGCCCAAATCTGAAATATAAGGTGTGATATGTTTTTGCAAGCACTGTACTTTTTAAACCCAAATCAACAAATGAATTCCTTTTAGTTTGTGTTGTTTAAACAAGTTAGTACCAAAAATGATTATTCACAAAAATGAGAATATGTGAAACTTTGAAAAAATGAAATGGTGCTTACCAAAAATTACCCTCCTCTGTCCTTGATGACTTTGATCCAATCCTGCATAGAAACCAAAAAGAATGTCAATTAAAAAGTAGATGGGTAGAATACTTGGATCTGATATTTGCAATATTTATTGCAATTGCGGCAATCTTTTTGCAACTGTAGTAATCTTCTATTGATTGCGGTAATTAACTTGCAACTACGACAAAGTGTTGTCGATTGCGGTAATTAACTTGCAACTGCGGCAAAGTGCTATCAATTGCGGCACGGATCAGACAAATGCGGTGAAATTATTGCGATTGTGGCATGATTGGGTGATTGCAGCAAAATACCAAAGATTAGAGACAAGAAATGGACAAAATAACTGTGAAAGCCTACAATCAATTGCGGTATTAAACCAGTCGATTGCGGCATAGTATGGGCGATTGTGATAAAATACCAGCAATTGTGAAATAGTACAAATGTCGAAGAAAAGTGTGATTTTTAAATTTATGACCGTACGGCCATGGTTGATCAATTCATTTCTTCGTCTGCAAGAGATATTTGGGCTGCTTCTTCACGTCGGGTTCACCAAAATGTACGCCTCTCTTTTCAGTTCCCACAGCTTTCCAAAGGCGAGGGTTAGTAGCAAAGGTTCACAAATGAATCCAAATCAAGTATAGAATGACTACTAAACGAATAACAGAAACATGAGCAATAAAATGTACAAGCAAGAGAAAGGAAGACAAATAAATGCAAACCCGACGATGCTTGAAGCTTCTATTGTTTCTCTCTACTCCTTCCGAAACATTGTTCTTGATTCTTAGTATTGGCAGGGCAGCGTCTATGATTTGAGAAGTGTCGAGAATTTGACAATTGAAATGTGTGTGTGTGATCGCAAGATGGCTTGAATGCTAGAACCAAACTGACAGAGTAATGGCGCATGAGAGCTTGAAATCCTAGATCCTTCAAATAGTTATGAAGGGTTTATTATATAGGAATTGGTGATGAAATGAACGGTTGAGATCAATCCCAGAGATGGGGAGATGAACGGTTGAGATCAAAAGGAACAGGAAAGGTCCTCAGTAAACTCCACCTCTTC
>MU223655.1:2491982-2513529 GCA_018584345.1 Thuja plicata
CCTAAATCTTGAGCCTCTTGAGCTAAAGGTTTAACATTCAAATTCACAAGGTGAGTAATACTATGCAAGAAATTAATACCTTGATCATTATCACAGAGAACTTTTTTAAGAGCCTCTATAGCTTGGAAGGAATCTTGATTATGGTTTTCTTTGATAAGCCAATTACCCATTTTATCAAGTTCGGTTGAAAGGTTTTGCACTTTCTCAGGAGGAACTCTTAAAGCATCATCCTCATCATGAGATGAGTGAGAAGAGTTATGCTCCATAGAAGGATGGGAATCACGAGTTACCAAGTTGTCATCTGGGATCCTAAGGAAAGGATTGGAAGACTCAGGATCAAAGAAACCCATAAGTCTACGGCTTCTTCTAACTGGAATACTATAAGTAGGACTAGATGTAGTAAAGCTCATACACCAATACAATGCAAATGAACTAATACAAGATTTTATATCTATTTAATTGAAATGTAATTTGAAAGAATCATGCAAGATAATGAAAATTTAACACCAAAAAGAAAGAGTTGTCTATCGCGGGTTCACCAAAATGTAACATAAAAAAATAAATATATATTGTTTTATTGTTATTAGATTAGATTTGATTGAATTGATTGTTTATGTTACCAAAATGTAAAGGAGAGAATTGTAGTTTAAGAGGGTTTAAATTGTTAATTGTTATCTATGTTGATTGTATATTGCAATTGTGATTGTGATTAAGGGAAGATAAGATACTCCTTTCTTTCAACCTCAAATACACAAATAGGAGATCAAATTTTGATCAACCCCAAAGGGTTAATACATAAATGAATCCAATATTTGGAAAGAGACCAATAAAGGGGATCTTAAATTCTATAAATTGATTGATTAATATGATTAAGGACAATAATTGAAAATAATAGGAGAAAGTACCAACCTTCCAAAGTGGCAGATCAAAGATTGTTGTTTTCTAAGATCTGTAGACTGTTTCTGGAGATGCCAATAGTAGATACCAAACCCGAATAGGGAGATGGACAAAACCCAAAAATATTTTTCCATTCTGATGTCATCTTATGAAAAAGGTTGACCTTGCACCACTTTTTCCAACTCGATTTGCTCAACTCCGAAAGTGTCCCTGTTTGCACAGTCTAAAAGAAATCCGAAAAGGGTATCCAGATCTAGCCTTAGATTTATAGTCCCAAAACTGTACCTGCAAGAAAAATGTTTGTTTTTTGGGGGAAAGGGGTTTGCCTTGGTCAAACCCCAGTTTTGGAATTAACCTTATAATATAATTGAAATTGCAGAGATAAACAAAGTAAACATATAAAATTCACCTTGCTTGTAATGTCCTTGAGGTGGATTCGAATCCGTGGATCCACAAGTATGATTCAAAACATGGAATGTATAATGGAAGGATGTCTTCAATATATTTCTTGTAGATCTCCAACACCAAGTCTTTGAATGGGTTCTTGAACTTGACAAGGGCTTTGGAAGAAGATGGATGGAGAGATCACCAAAAGGGCACTATGTAGCTTGAATCCTTCAATTGCCTCCAATGGATCTCCTTCATGAAAATGAATGCTTGAGAATGATGGATGCTTTCTTGAAATCTTGCTTGATTTCTTGCTTGGACTTCACTTCATAAGGATGCTTGATGCTTGATTAGAAGACTTCAATTGCTTGATCGAGGTTATTCATGCCTAGAGAAAATGAGAGGAGAAGGCTCCCTTTTATATGGAATTAGAGAACAATCTTCTAAGGAGGCCTACATAGGATAATTAAATCATAATTTAAGCCTTTACCCCTAGGATTGGACCTATATTAAATATAATTTAGGAATCAACCAATTCAGAACCCGACACAACCGACCCAGAAGCGGGAGAAAACTTTTTGTGAAGACCGACATCCGGGAATCTGTGGGATTCTGGGTTTGGTACCATGGGATAGGGTTGAGGTCAGCCCTATCCTAGGAAAGGGTCAAGGTCAAACCTATCCTAGGGTAGGGTTGAGGTTGACCTAGTCCCAAAAGGTCGACCCTCTCCTCAGATCCCAGGATCACAGGTCAGAGACCCAAAATGCAGAATTCAGGTCATAAAATGGAGGTTAGAAAGGCAGGTCAGGGGGGAAGCCATGTCAAGATCAGGAACCCATTAAGAGGTGCTTTTCATGATCCCAAACCACTCACTTGGAAGGCTAAACCTGTCTCCTATGGAAGTGCTTCCATTTTCTGACTATACAATAACTGGAAAATTAAAGGTAATTTTAGGAAATGTAAGAATAAGACTATGAGAGAAGAAGAAAGGTGGGACTTCCCTCCTAGAGGATCGATGAAATTCAATTTTTATGGTGCATCTAAAGGGAACCCATGGGTGGATGGGTGTGGCATAGTGATAAGTGATGAACATGGAGTGTGCAAGCGCATTCAAGCTATTCATATAGGAATTCAAACTAGCCATTTCATTGAGGCTAATGATGCTTTTCAAGGGTTAATCCTTGCCAGTGATAAGGGATGTAATAATTTATGGCTCGAAGGTGACTCCCTTAATATAATTAAATGTTTAAATAATGATACACAAGTTTCTTGGTCTATACATAATATCATTCAAAAAGATAAATTCCTAATTCAATCTTTGAAAGTTTGTGTGATATCACATAACTATAGAGAGACAAACAAAATTGATGACTGGGAAGCTAGCATGCCATAAAAAATAAAGGTAATGACACAATGGCATGATAGTGACCGGCTGCGGAGTAGACAAAAATGTTTTTAAATACTAAGTCTAATTAAGAGTTTTATTTCAGATGTGAAGTGTCATTATTACCATTTCTAGAGAAAGTAAATATTTGTGATTATGACCCGGATCTGGAATGGATTCTGGGTGTTTTTAGAAATTTTGAAAGTGGGTTGTTTAACTCATAATAAAATTACTGAGAATCACAGTGAAAAAAATATTCTTTGGATTGAAAATATAGGTGGGAGCAAGAAGCACTTTGAACCAATCAATTGTGAGGAGTGGAAGGATAAAAAAAAATCTTGGAGTGTATTGAAGAAAGGTGGGATGGTTGTGTTTATGGAATGACTACATGGCAGAAACCCTACAGTGTCAATGCAATTCTTTAAAACATGGAAAATGGAAAGGTGCTTGTGGGGAATAAGCTCATGGAAGTCATGGAGGAGATTATAGCAGAGGCTACAAGTATGGTAATAAATGGGCTTAAGTTCTATAGAGATAGAAGCATTTCAGATAAGGCTTCAGAGAAATTTTTGACTTCAGAGGAGGAAAATGCAAGAGTAGTGAAGGAGGACACCTCCTACCATAATCCCAAATGTATACCCAGGCCGTTGAGGTATGTTCTCTTTGCAATCATAAGATACATTATTCTCGATGGTAGGTGTATCATCTTAAAAGGGAATCACTTCCATGTTAATAATGTTTATCCCTCCTTAGGGGGTGTTTTTTATCATCATCATAATGTCCCCTCATTTTTGCATCCTCTCCTACTTTTGTGCCTGGTTAGAACCCTGATTGGGCCTCTCTGAGAACCATCCATCCCATCTGACATATTTTCTAGGGGTTCTGACTCCCTAGGTCAAGGTCTACCTCACCATTGACCTAGGTCAAGGATGACCTCAACTTTGACCTGGGTCCCCCTTTCCAGTTTGAAAGTTTGTCAGCTGCGAGAGGTCATTAAAAGTTCATTTCCCACTTTCAGGTTGATTGTTTTGGGTTCCAAAGTGATGAATCTTATATTATATTTTATATAGGTCCTCTTCGAGGGGTATAGCTCTAATTTTAATTTAATTCTCCTATGTATGCCTCTCTAGAAGATTTTTCCCTAGTTTCATATATAAGGAATATTTCTCCTCTCATTTTCTCCAAGTCTCTCTAAGCAACAAAAATCCAAGCAAAGACTCACTTAGTGCCTAACCATCATTAAGAAAAAAGTTAAATAATTCATTGTTATACATGTTTTCAAGCCTTCAAAGTGATCAATTATTTCTCTCAATCATTCAAGTTCTCCATTGAAGATCAAGGATTCAAGCTTTCAAGCCTTTGAAGGGATTTGTTTCAAGCATTCAAGATTCATCATTCAACCCCTAGATCTATCCGTCATGATGGTGTTATCTTCCTTCAAGATCCTTTGTGCATCATCAAGACTCATTAATTCTCTCTTTAAGGTGGATTCTAAGGATATAATCATGCAGGTTTATGGTTTCTAATATTGAGCCCAAGCTTTCATATTTACATACTGTTGGAAGTACAATAATGGGGAAAGCAAGATACTAAGGGGGGGGTGTGAATTAGATCTTAAAAATTAACCACTTAAAACAAATTGATCCACATTCATACATATATGAATTTAACCTAACATCAGATAGCATCAACACCATGAAATGTATAGCTCATAACACAAAATTTTGGTAACACAGAAACCCAAATAGGTAAAACTGGGGTGGGGATGACACCCACAAAATCTTCACTACTACAGCAATAAAGTGTATCTGTTAGGCCTACAAGAGTTTGATTGCAACATGCCATCTACCTGGTTAAAGGTCTATTCTGTTAACAACTAAAGACCATTACAATCTACCTTGTTAAAGGATTTCAACTTACAGTAAAGTAAGCACTCGACTAAGAGATTTAAAATGGTCTTCTAGAACCACTCTGTTAAGAGATTTCACCTGATACACCTGTTAGAATGTTACAAGTAGTGATCCTTTGTTATGCACTCAGATGCTAATGATGGATTTTCTCTTTCCAATACCTTCTATGATCTCACAATCTGATATGTCTTTACTCTGCTTTTCATTCTGCTTGATCTAGGATTGTTCTCAAAATGACTTACTATTCATCTTTCATGAACAACAAACCTTCTCTTCCAAAATAGTATATATCTTACTCACTCTCTATTTCTAGGGTCAGAAGCAATCTTATATGTCTTTTCAGATCTGACATCGAGGTCTAGATCAACGATCAATATCTATAGTTTATGCTTCCAATGCATTCTGATTTCTTGATTGGCTCTATGCCATGCATAGTATAAAACAATTAAATGTGTAATTAACTCAGTAGAAAAATATTAAATGCATACAAATGTCAGCCCAAATCTCATACAAGTCAGCCTAAACCTTTTATATCAAAGTTTGAATCAATCCTGACATGTATGCAAAAACTGTTCTGCTCGGCACTTAACATCTCTATCACTCGGCACATAATATTCTACTCGGCTCTGCATGATGTAACTCGACAACCTAAAACTTGCTCAAAAATGTTTCTTAGCCTTGAATTTTTAGCTTGGCCATAGTGATAACCAACTAAAACTGCCTAAGTAAATGACTAAGTGTAGGTCACTAATCATCAACAAAACATAGGGATTAACAATCCCCCCCTTTGATATTAGTGGCAAAAACACACTTATAATTTCAATTCATTCCATCCAAAATGTTGCCTAAGTACACAATGTACTCCTCCTAGGAATGCACATCATACTACATACAAAAATTTACAAAGTATACATGCCTTACAAAAACAAATATTTACAAAGATACCTTGTACTGATCTCCTTATGTTGTTTCCTTGTCAGTCTTGTTAGATTCCCCCTTTTTTTTGTCACTAATTGTAGGTGGGGTCAAGTTGTACTTGTCAAAACATTGTTTATGAAGTTGTAAGGTGGATTCAAATGCAGTGCCCCAACTGTCCTTAACAAACTTCATAACCTCTATTTTGATTTCTAGCTCGACAACTAGACTTACTAAACTTTATGTAGTGGAGAGATGAGAATCTCTCTTAACCAATTTGTTTGCAGATGAAAGTTCTTTCTGAATGACCTCTAGATGAGGTATTAGGCTTGTCTGAATAGTAATAAATTTGGTCCTAATCCAACCATCTTCAGCCATGAGCTCGGCTATCCTCCTTTGTGCATAAGTCAATTTGTTAAAATGTAAGAAGCTAGTGCTAGCATCCATACTCAGTGAACTTCCAGTTGACTTTAAGTCTAATTGCAATTTTTCTAAGGCCTACAAATTATCCTTTGTGAAGAATTCAACATCACATAACTTCTTGTACAAAGAATAAACATTTTTCGCAACTTCCTCTAAAATTTCTACAAGAGAAGAAAGTTCAACCTATTTTACCACAATCTCTCCTGATATTTTTTCTAGTACCTTGTTCTCAAATTTTCTCTCGGACCATTGCAACAGCTTCTCATTGGCTTCAATGTTATCATCATTTACCTTTTTCACAATATGAACTAACTATTCAAGAATAGGAGCTTGAGGTTTTTTAGCTTCCATGTTAAAATCATTTACAAATATGTCTTTGATGTCATGTAACACTTTCTTTTACTTCTGCTCTCTTTTCATTTCCTCCTATCTTTTCTTTCTCTTGAGTATCTCTTGAAGAGTCTCAATCTGTTCATAAGACAAAACATTGGGATACCATGGTGGAATCACAATAACTTCATCTAATGTGACATCAAGAATCATAACTTCTTCCTCATAACTTTCCTCCTTTTAAATTCTGGTGAGCTACTACTCAGCTTCATTTCTACAATACCTTTTCCAGTTTTAGAAGTAGTCACCATTGCATCTTTTAGTTTAGTCAAAATTGCCTGCTGATCAGGCATGCCTCCTACTTTAATTCCAGTGGGAGTTGATGATGCAGAGTGTGGTAGATCAACAAACACTTGCACTGCCTCTTTTTCTTTAGGCTCTTTGTTAGTATCCCTTATCTCCTCACTATTATCTAGAACTGATTTCACAACCTCTAAAATAGGTGAATGTTGTGCAATTACCTCTTGTTCAATTGTTTTCTCCTTTTCTGCTTCTTTTCAAGCATCTTTATCCTCAGTTTCCTTTTGAGTTCTCTCTTCATCTTCCTCTGTACTCTTCTATCCTTGAGCCTCTATTTCCTTAATAGGTGATTCTATAGTTGAGTCCCTCAGCTCATCCTGATCCTCGACACCCAAATTGCTAGAGTCAGCAATTGTCACATCAATTGGACTGTCAATTGAGAGATCAATAGTGTTAACTGTCTCTGTTTTTCCTTGTTCTTTTTCTCTAGTCTTTTCAGGCTCCATAGAAATTTGAACTATTGATTTCTGTGGTACAGGGGTGGATTCAATTTCTTTAGCCTTTGGCTCAGATGTTCCTTCATCAGTCTTTTTCTCTTTTAGAGCAATCAATCCAAATATTTCCTTCCAAATCCTAGTACTCTACTGTACTATACCTTCAATATCATTTTTAAAGATAGCATAACCTCTCTGTTTAGGTATGAATTTATGCTTATACTCTTCAAAAAAAATTTCTCTTTGATTCTTAGTTAGCTCAGGAATGACTTGAGCTAATGTGCCTTCTCTTATCTATCTCCCAATTGTGAGTGCAAATTCTGATTTGCCAGATAGAAACTCATATAACTCACTTGACACATTGTTTCCTATCTCTATATGAGTTAATTTGAAACTACACATCATGTCTAGAAGAGCTTCCTAAATTTTAGGCTTATCTTCTACCTTCAGTTTTTCATACTTGATAAACTTAAAACCAGATAACCCTGCAGAATTTCTCAAATTTTCACATACCTCATTAATATTTGTGGGTCTCTTTAATGGAACTATTGGTATGTTTCTATTTTCATCATTTTCAATCTTGTCTTTGTCACTTTCTGGATCCAAATGCAATTTCCTTCTTGGTTTCTTAACTTGTAGGCTCGACACAACTCTTGTTGCAAATTTTGTCTTCGATCCATAACTACTCTCTCCAACCTTCTTTACATAGACTTTTGTTTTCTCTGCTGGTGATGTGGTAGTAGATTCCCTTGTCCTTGGATGATTTGAAATGGGAGGGGTAACTCTAGGTTTCTGTTTACTCAGCTTGGTTACCTTGGCTACTGCTGGTCTCTTTCCTTTTGCCTTAACAGTAATGTCTTCTTCAGATTCACTAACTTCTACTTCTTGTTCTTTAGATACATCTTCTCCTTGTCTAGTAGATATGTCTAGAGGTGCATCCTCTAGCTCCTCATCACTCAGAAATCCAACCATCTTTTTCAGGTTTTTCACAATCTTTTTCCTCTTTCTCTCCATGGTTCCTGCCTTAAGATTCAATGAAATCTTTGCCTTAGCTTCATCATAATTTCTTAATATTTTTTCTTTAGTATAAATATCCTTTGCCAAGAGTGTTGTGATAGCTTCTGATGTTTCATTGATGTTTATTTCATAGGGAAATGGCTCCAGCCATGATACCCTAGGTGTCATAGCCTGAATGTAAGTGTAGTCTATATCAACTAGGAAACATATCTCTTCATAGTGCTTTTCCACAAGTGAACTTGGAATTCTAGTCCTCAACCTCATTCTCTTTTTTAATTCCACAAAGTAGTTTCCCATAATACTACTGAAGTTATTGCCTAATTGTTGAATACATTCACTAATTAGTACAGTAATAGGTCTATCCTTCTTCCAAATAATATTTCCCAGTGTAAGAAATGACTTCTGTACATAGAAGAATACACAAACTAGCAAAGAGCCAAACTTACATGATGAGATTTTATCTTTTCTGATAGATAATAATTTCTCAGCTAGTTGTGTCAACTGCAGCTCGGCAAGGTTGTAGGTGTGATTCTTCTTGACTATCTACCATGCCTGGTCGACGGTTGTGCAAGAAACACTATCCAGTTGGCTTGATTGATAGAAATTGTGTGTAATCACTCTCACTCCAAATTCAAGTTCTAAATCTTCAATTGTAGAGATATTCATACCTCTTTTATTCTAGATAGCTCTAGTATTAGCTGTTATTTCTTCTTTACTTTGATCTCTCATAGTTTGTTTACCACTGATAACAAGATATCTAGTTACTCGATGGATAATATCTTTTGTGACCCAAACTAGTCCATTGTCCAGCCACATATGCATATTATGAACTCATCTAAGAACAACCTTAATCTATTCATCCTTGAAGTTTGGCGGAAAATCTAGTGCACGAGTTAACCCTTTGTCGGCTAAATGCTTGAATTCATCTTTCAGAATTCCTTTTTCACATAACTTGTTGTAGGATTTCCTCAAATTTTTATCACCCACTTCACCAATTTTAACCATGTAACAGGATCTAACATCATGGATCATAAGTACCTTTGGTGGGATCGATGAGAGAGCTTCGTTTAGATCACTTAAAATTGTGCTTTTGGGAACGGCTCAAAAGTTTGGTGGTGCACACGCATCACTCCTTACTAGCTTAATTTGTTTTAGCTCCTCCATTCCTTTGACTAGTACAGAAGAACTTGTAGCCATAATCTCTAAAATTAGGCTTTGAGAATGAAGAACAGGGTACCTCAGCAAGTAACACTTTGCACTATTCAACTTAGGGTTGCTGATGGTATGCTGACAAAATTATCGAAACAAACTTTACTAAGATCAATTATGCAACTTCTTCTATCGCTCTGTGAATGTTGAAAATCACAAGGTAAAATGAATAATAGACTGTTCATCCTTATATAGACTCGAAAGGTCAAGATAGGTAAGAAATAAATATTCTACTCATTAGGTTAGTGCAAGCGAGCTGTCATTGGTCGACTAACACAACTTGCATACCACTCAGCTTACCATACTCGACCATCACAACTTACTCGGCCAACCAACTCAGCACCTATAGTGCAGATAACTCTTCTCAACACTTGTCACAAATATGTCCTGGTGCATCTTAATATATGTAGATATGGACTTTGGTATATTTACATATTAGGAACTGATGTAAGATTTGAAATTTAAATGAAGTTCCTTACATACCTCTATTTCTTAGTTAGAGATGGTGTGATCACCTAATCCATTAGATTGGGTGACCTCAGCTTTAGTGGATTCACTGCTGCTCGGTTCTATTTTCATTACCCATTTATGGTTCATCTGTGCTCTTATTTCTTCAACAGTAGGAGCAGGAACTCTTGTTCTACACTCTCTCTTAGTGTGACCTATCTTCAAAAAACTAAAACAAACTAAGATTTCATTCATCCAACTCTTAGATTTCCCTCTAAAATGTGTCTTTAAGAAATCTTTAGGTGCATGTCCATATTCTTCACAGTAATGACAACTCTGCCTTGTATTATAATCCCAGTTGTAAGTGTTGCCCTTCTTAGATGCTTTTGTTTGTGTCTTTGATGTCCATTATTGTTTAGAATTGGATCTACAGTCTTATGCTTTATGACCATGTTTCTAACACTTGTAACAATAACCATTAAATCTTGGTTTGGGAGGTGCATCACTTGCTTTAGCCCAACATTCATGTGCTTTATGTCCAAATTTCTTGCAATTAAAATAGTAACCATTGAACTTAGGTTTAGGATTGGACCTACCTTTCTTGCTTTGGAAAATGTTTTTTGTATGACCTAGTTTTCCACAGTTGTGGAAAACAAGCTTGTTGTGCTTTGTCTTTCCATTCCTCCTTTCACCATTCTTAGATGATTCTCCTTTCTCAGCAGATGTCTTTGGTTCAGTGTGACCTAATCCAGAAGAAACCTTTTTCCTCCTTGATGCTTCAACCAGATTCTCAAAATGAGTCAAAGCTTAATTAGGTTTATTCAACCTTTCACTCAGTTCCTTCTCAGATCTCAAATCATCTTTCAATTAATTGTTCTTAGATCTTAGATTTATCATTTCCATATCTTTCCTACTAATCTCCTAATTTGCAATTAGTAGTTGATTTTCCATGTCAACCTAATTGATTGTCATCATTTGCACATCATGTGTCCTTTCATCAAGTCTGATAGTTATCACTCTTTTATCTTCTTCTGACATAGCTTTTTCATCTTCAGCTTTCTTCTTTTGTTCCACTACTTCACATAGTCTTACTGTCTACATTTATTGTTCTCTTTTTAAGTTTTTGACTTCTTCACATAGTGCATTGTTCTTTTCCAATAGATCTGCAATTGCTGCATTGCTCTCAGTAGAATCTCCATTTTGAAATAGATTTGCAGTGCCATCTTCCTGGTAATGAATATCATTCATTTGTTTAGCCAAATCTTTCCTAGCTCTCAATGATTTCTTCAATTCCTATCTTTCTATCTCAAGCTGATGTAATGCTAGCTGAATCTCGATCTTCTGATTCTCAATGACTTTTCCCAACTTGTAAACCTCCATCTCAAGATCTGTACTCAAAATATGATAAAAGATTTTGTAGGTGAACTATGCTTTGATACCAATTGTTGGAAGTACAATAATGGGGAAAGCAATATACTGAGATGGGGGGGGAGTGAATTAGATCTTCAAACTTAACCACTTAAAACAAATTGATCCACATTCATAGATATATGAATTTAACCTAACATCAAATAGCATCAACAACATGAAATGTATAGCTCATAACAAAAAATTTTGGTAACCCAGAAACCCAAATAGGTAAAACTGGGGTGGGGATGAAACCCACAAAATCTTTACTACTGCAGCAATAAAGTGTGCTTGTTAGGGCTATAAGATTTTGATTGCAATATGCAATCCACCTGGTTAAAGGTCTATTTTGTTAAGAACTAAAGATCATTACAATCTACCTTGTTAAAGGATTTCAACTTACAATAAAGTAAGCACTTGGCTAAGAGATTTAAAATGGTCTGCTAGAACCACTCTGTTAAGAGATTTCACCTGCTACACCTGTTAGAATGTTCCAAGTTGTGATCCTTCGTTATGCACTCAGATGGTGATGATGGAGATTCTCTTTCCAATACCTTATGTGATCTCACAATCTGATATGTCTTTACTTTTTACTGTTCTATCATTCTGCTTGATCTAGGTTTCGTCTCAAAAGGACTTACTATTCATCTTTCATGAACAACAACCCTTCTCTTCCAAAATAGTATATCTCTTACTCACTCTCTGTTTCTAGGGTTGGAAGAAATCTTATATATCTTTTTGGATTTGGCAGCGAGATCTAGATCAACGATCAAGATCTATAGTTTATGCTTCCAATGCATTCAGATTTCCTGATGGGCTCCATGCCATGCATAGTATAAAAAAATTAAATGTGTAATTAACTTAGTAGACAAATATTAAATGCATACAAATGTTGGCCCAAATCTCATACAAGTCAGCCTAAACCTTTTATATCAAAGTTTGAATCAATCCGGACATGTATGCAAAAACTGTTCTTCTCAGTAGTTAACATCTCTGTCACTCAGCACTTAATATTCTACTCGGCTCAACATGATGTAACTCAGAAACCTAAAAATTTCTCGGCCTTGAATGTTTAGCTTGGCAATAGTGATAACCAACTAAAACTACCTAAGTAAATGACTAAGTGTAGGTCACTAATCATCAACAAAACTTAGGGATTAACACATACTTTTTTACATTCAAAATACAATTACATATCTATTGATTATCATAGCATCATTATTAGATTTACTTCTACTACTTCCTAGCATTCTTTATTTCAATTATTAATTTCAATTTTAATTCAGAAATCGGGGTTTGACTAAGGTAAACCCCTTCCCCCAACAAAGAAATCCATTTTTATTGTAGATACAATTTTGGAATAGTGGATCAGAGAGAAGATTCAGATACCCTTTTCAACAAACTATCAGGATCCGAAAACAAATTTTCTATCAGAGACTTTTGAGGTTGATTTTTCCCTAGGTCAAAATCAGAAATTCTGGGTCAATGGTGACATTGACTTGAGGGTCAAAATTGGAGCTGTGTCAAATCAGAAAAATATTTCTTGGATTTGTTCATCTCTGTGTTTTTGTTCTAGATCTGGTCTTATATTTTCTAGAAACTCAGTGCAGACCCCCAAAAACAACATTCTCCATATCTGTAACATTTCAAGGTTAGTACTTTTCTCCTATCCATTTCAATTAGATTTCTTAATCTGTCTAGATCTATCACACATTCTTTTCTATAAAATGGAATTTAATATCTTCTTCTTTATTCTTATTTCCAATTGATTAATTCATCTGTGCATTGATCCTTCCTTTGGGGTTAATCAATTTGGATCCTTCCTTTGTGTATCTAAGGATAAAAGGAACATCTTATTTATCCATGATAGTTTAATAAATATTCTAATTTCAAATTTAACAACATCCATCAAATCTTACATTAAGTCATAATTCCATTTTATTTCCCTATATTTTGGCATCAACTCTATTTCTTACGTTGCATTTTGGTGAAGTTGTGATAGACAACTCTTTCTTTTTGGTGTTAGATGCTTTGCATGTTTTCCTTAGAGACTAGCTTTTGCATACATACTAAATTAGTTTTATTTTATGCTCTTGCATTTTAAAATACAAAAAAAATCTACATACTCATAAAAATATAAAAACATTTCTTGCATTTCATTCGCTATAAAGATCTTTAAGATGATTTGGGGTATGGATATTTTTTTCATTATGCTTCTTTTAGAATCTCTTTATAGTACTTATGATGTTTATGAAAGTATCATCCATTTCATCATGTTTGTTAATCTTCATGTTTCACTTGCTTATATTATTTTGAGATTAACTAATACGAGTCTTCCTACTTTCAACACTTTCATCAAGGATTTGTGTAGTGGACTTATTTCTCTTTTGGATTATGTGAAGAATTGGGTAGATGATGCCCCATTTACTTATATTCCTATTCCTAATCCTATAATTCCTAATCTAGTTCCTAATCTAGTTCCTAATCTTCCTAATCATAATCCTATCATGCCTAATCCATTTCCTAATATTCCTATTTCTATTTCTCCACCTTCTATCACTATTTCCTCTCACACTTATGATGGGGCTCAAGCTAAGGCTCATGATGCATATGTTTGAGAATTATTCCATTACCTTCCCCTTCCTATCCGATCCATGATGATATATAAGGGAAAAACAAATAAACCTCTTATAAACCTATCATTCCACCATACACAAAATTTATCATGATAACCATAATCAATCACCTCATGTAGAAGCTTTGCAAGATATGTACACTACTGAATACACTATGGTGGATAAACAAGGCTATAAGGGTTTAGGACTTGGTGTTAATGAAAAAGGCATTAAAAACCCGATTCATTCATCCCCTAAACAAGATATGCATGGTATAAATTTCCTGCCTTCTCAATTCAAGGTGGTTGATCTTAACTATCATCCTCCTCTTCATGTTATTCTTCCAACACCTTCCTTAGATCACCCTGATACTCCTTAAGATGTGGCTAAGAAAGTATATGTCTAGTTAATGAATTCTAAGAAATAAATATTTAAACCTATGCCGAAAAATGCTCTCTCTAAATACAAATTTCCTTTTCATTATAGTAATACACATTTACTTACTGATTGTGTGCATTTCAAACTATATGTTAGAGAAAGAACTACTTTATGAATTATATCTCATTCCCATGTGGTATTACAATTTCTTCATAATTTTTACATAGGGCATTCCCCTCATTCTTCTATAAACTAGATAATATTTTATTTTATCCTCTTGTCTCTTAACTTGGGGGGAAGAGGTATTTCCTTCCAATATTCTAAGATCCATTATGCTCTTAGCATTTTTTTTTTTTTTAATTTTAATTGGTTACTCTATCCCTATGATTTTGTATTATGATACATACTTCCTTCGCTCATAATCTTTCATGATATCTTTTCTAGGACATTTGTTTTGTAAAGATATCTCTTCGCTATAACATCTCTTGATATAATTTGGTATATCCCTTGCATCCATCCCTGGGGGGTAAGGTATTTTTCTTCTTCCTCTATCTAAGGATATATTTTCCTTAGCTTAGTAGCATTTATTTATTCTACAACATTATTTCCTTATAAAGATTTTTGTTTTTGTCTATGGATACCCTCTTATATGAGAGGTGATTGTCCTAGGTCATCACCTCTTCTTTGTTTTTCAAATTATGTTCTTTAAAAACTCATTCCTTTTCTTTGGGTTAGAGTTTGATTCCTTCATTTCGAGATTCCTCTTCCTCTTGATTACAGGGGGCTTAATGATCAAATCTTTGGTCCCTCTTTTCTTTAGAAGATGATATTTTATCCTAAGCACTCCTCTACAGTGGGAGTCTTGATGATAAGATCTCTTCCTGTTTGAGGATCCCTTTTCCATATGTGACATATCTATTTCATCATTATCTATGCTCTTAGAGGTAAGGGTTAATACTCTTTGCTAAGTATATAGTGTATATTGTTGTTAAGATGGATATCTCCTTACCTTGTGAAGTAGGTATCATCTTTCTCTTCCTTATCCTACCTAATGGGTAGTCATGATAGGGAGGGGGACACATATAGCATCTCCCTTATAATACTATATTTTACATTTTACAACATGCTAAATCCTCGAAAGGTAATGCACATAAGTTTCTAAATCCTGAAGAGATATGCATTTTACAATATGCTAAATCCTTGGAAGGTAATGCATATAAGTTTCTAAATCTTGAAAATACATACATTTTATATTCCATAGTGATACAAGAATGTGGATCTTTGGATTTCAAAATCCGTCAGAAGACGCATTGCGATTACAAAGAAAAGTTTATGGGTGAACCTATTGGGCTCTCCCTCCTTAGTGATTCATGATAAGGTGGGAATCTTACTAGGTGAGGTAATCACTATCTCTTTTCTCTCTTTCTCTTTCATGCTAGTAGGATTAGATCATGAAGCTATTTTATCTATAGTGTTTCTGTTTTCTTGCTTATGTAGTCATGTATGTTCTCTATGATTAATTTCTCTTTACTTTCATATCTTTATGCATGTATTTTGAGTTAGAATCCTTGCTCTGGGGGCTCATGTCCTTGACTAAGTGATGCTCTACCTCGTTGTGATCCACCAAAGTCTTTCTTCTAACTTTACCGTGAGTATATTCAATTTCCATAATCCCGCTAAAGTGGGGGCTTAATGTATCATTTTAAAATGGAAGAACTTCCATGTTAAGATTGTTTAACCCTCCTTAGGGGTTATTTTAGGCCATCATCATGTTGTTCCCTCATTTCTGCATCCTCTCCTACTTTTGTGCTTGATTAGGACCCTGATTGGGCCTCTTCGGGCACCATCCATCCCATCTGGCATATTTTCTAGGGATTCTAACTCTTGGGTAAAGGTCAACCTCAACCTCGACCTAGGTCAAGGTCTACCTCAACCTTGACCTAGGTCAAGGATGACCTCTACTTTGGCCTGGGTCCCCCTTTCTAGTTAGAAAGTATTTTGGCTTCCGAAGGTCATTGAAAGTTCATTTCCTGCTTCCGAGTCAGCTGTTTTGGGTTTTGAAGAGATGAATCTTAAATTATATTTAATATAGGTCCTCTTCTAGGGGTATAGGTCTAATTGGAATTTAATTCTCTTATGTATTCCTCTCTATAAGATTGTTCCCTATTTTCATATACAAGGAATATTTCTCCTCTCATTTTCTCTAAGTCTCTCTAAGAAAGAAGAAGTCAAACTAAGACTCACTTAGTGCCAAACCATCATCAAGAAAAAATTTCAAGCATCCATTGTTCTACATGTTTTCAAGCCTTCAAAGTGTTCAAGTCTTTCTCTCAGTCATTCAAGTTCTCCATTGAAGATCAAGGATTCAAGATTTCAAGCCTTTGCACGGATTTGGTTCAAGCATTCAAGATTCATCATTCAAGCCCTAAATGTATCCATCATGGTGGTGTGATTTTCCTTCAAAATCCTTTGTGCATCCTCAAGACTCATTCATTCTCTCTTCAAGGTGGATTCCAAGCATACAACCATGGAGGTTTATGGTTTCTAATATTGAGCCCAAGCTTTCATATTTACATAGTTGTTTTACATTCAAAATACAGTTACATATCTATTAATTATCATAGCTTCATTATTAGATTTACTTCTACTACTTGATAGCATTATTTATTTCAATTATTGATTTCAAGGTTAATTCCTAAATCGAGGTTTAACTAAGGAAAACCCCTCCCTACAACAAAAATCCATTTTTCTTGTAGATATAGGTTTGGAACAACAGATCAGAGTGCAGATTCAGATACCCTTTTTAGAAAACTATAAGGAGCCAAAAATAGATTTTATGTCAAAGACTTTTGAGGTCGATTCTTCCCTAGGTCAGAATCAGATATTCTGGGTCAATGGTGACATTGACTTGAGGGTCAAAATTAGAACTATGTCAGATCAGAAAAATATTTTTGGGTTTTGTTTTTCTCTGCATTTCTATCCCAAATTCGGTCTCAGATTTTCAAAAAACTTAGTGCAGGCCCCCAAAAATAGCATTCTTTAGATCTTTAACATTTCAAGGTTAGTAATTTTCTCCTATCCATTTCAATTAAAGTTCTTAATCTTTCTAGATCTATCACACATTCTTTTCTATAAAATGGAATTTAAGATCTTCTTATTTATTCTTATTTCCAATTGATTGATTCATCTATGCATTGATCCTTCCTTTGGGGTTAATCAATTTGGATCCTTTATTTGTGTATCTAAGGATAAAAGGAACATATTATTTATCCCTCATAGTGCAATAAACATTCTAATTTCAAATGTAACAACATCCTTCAAATCTTACATTAAGTCATAATTCCATTTTATTTCTTTACATTTTGGCGTCATCTTTATTTATTATGTTACAGTAGGTTCACTAGAGCCTATTGGCACCATTTCATGCTTTTGAACCACTTTAGGCATAATGTCAAAATTAGTCTACCTTTTTATCTTTTAAGTTTGTTGGATTTAACTTTAACTACTCTGTGAAAAGACCTGAAAGGAGACCATGCTTCTGACCAGGGTCTAATGCTCCTAGTTTATGATCTCCTAAAATCCAAAAAGGTGGAGAGAACTCTCTTGAAGAGAAATGAGAGGGATGAGGAGGTGACAGAAGGTGAAGAGGAAGATATCATGTATGAGGAGGAGACAGAGGAAGAAGAAGGGACTCCTCCAAGGTATCAAACCCCTAAGAAAATAATAATAAAAGGTTCCTCTTCCAAGAGAAACTAGAAGAATACTACTATGGAGGACTCTGAAATAGAGAAGGAGACAAAATATGAAGAGGGTGAGGAGAAACTAGGAAAAGAGGAAAAGAAAAGGAAACGTGAGGAGATAATAGGTAGTAAAAAAAACAGAACCTAAAAAGGAAAAAAAAAACTTAGCAAAAGAAGAAATGATTTGTCCTCAAATGAGGAGGATGAGATGGAAAAGGAGCAGAGCATAGAGGCTAACTTCAAGGAGGAATTTGGGGAAGAGAGTAATAAGGAGGATAACAGAGACAATAGGGACATAGAACAAACCACCATGCTGAACACAAAGACTAATCTACACAAGGGTGCCGACTAGAGTGTGGAGGAAACCGTAAAAATCATAGAAAAAGATACAACGAACAATGTTTCTAAAAATAACCTTGTAAATGAGGATATTTGTAAGGATATTAATGTTTCTAATAAAATTAAGATCAGCAAAAATTTTCTTGTGGATTTTACCTATACTTTGGGTAAAATATTGGATGATACTGCTAATGTTAAAAAGAAAATGGAGATCATGAAAGATGAGGTCAATATCATCAAGAAAATCAGCATAGGGGATAAACCTGTTGCGGTCTTTCTAGAGGAGATGAAAGACACGGTAGGTAGATCTGAAGCCTATGTGGAAATGGTGAATAAATTTTGCAACATTGGAAAGAAGATGAAGGAAATATCTAACAGGGTGGCGAAAGATGATTTTTCTGGAAAAATCCACATATTGAATAACAAAGTGGAAAACCTGGAGGATACCATGCGCAAGATTGGGGAGAAATATATGGCAATCTTAAAGGCGCATACAAATCATGCAAAGATCCTGATGGAGAAGCTAGAACATGAAAATGGGGATTAGGATGGTAAAGAGGTGAAGGAGACCACAAGACCTAGAAAACGTACGCGTGCTAGCACCAAGAAATCAAGCCCAAAGGAAGATAAGGAGAATCAAGATCTCAAGAACTCTGTAGGATAGATGCAGCTTATGGTGGTCAAGGAAAAAGACCTTATGAATTTGATGTATCTTTCTTATCCGTGGTCCTATCTTTTTTCTGGCCATATTCGTGGTTTTAGTTTTTTGGGGCTTATTGTAGGGTTGTATGCCTGCTAGGCTTTTTTGGCTTCCTTCTAGGGTGCTACAACAAAGTTTCAACTGAACTTTGTTGATAATTTGTAAAATTCTTGTTATAGGTTTCAAGTCCTTGTAAACCATAATTTTACATAATTAGAACTTGTGCATCATTGATAACCTCAACTAGGTTATTCAATATTAATTTTACTTGACACTTTGTCCTTGGGTCCCACAAGTCAATCCACTCTGTGACTTCACTTCATAGAATGAGTTATTCCTTGTCACCTCTTGATCCCACTTACTCAAGAATTCACATTATTCAAACTTTAGGGCTTCACATTTTTTATATTCTGACTCCTTATTTTGACAATTAATATTTTTCATATATTTTAGTTTAGATAAATCACTTGCTTCTATTGATGAACTTTTAAATTACTCAAAGTTTCCTTTTGCTTGACATTGGATATTGACTCAATCCTGCACATGGAAAGCCAGTAGTAACTATTCTTATGATTGAATCAACATGGTAACATATGAAAAATACTAAGGAAAATACATAATCATTATAATAAAACAAGCTTAAAGGAAGATAATTTAAATTGAAAATTTATGTTCTAACACACACGAAATTTTTTTTTGCATAATAACAATATGAATATATTTATATAGATATACATATATATCTCTATATATGCATGTATCTCCCCATTCCCTCTCTCGCTCTTGTTTTGATTCCCCCATCACCATCTCTATCTATTCTAAACCCTAATTATCCTCCTTCTTCAGCTCTATCTCATCTCTCCCCCTACCTCTTCTCTCCTTCTTTACCTCAGTTCTATGGAACCCGCAGGGTTTATGAAAAATAAAAACATATGCTTGTAAACTTAACATATACTAAACAGATGTATATAATTACATATATCATATGTGTATATTTTTTTTCATGACTTATACTCCTCTTTTTATGGCTAAATAATTAAAAGTTCATAGACACTCCAATGAGAATTTTACCTTCAAGTATGAACCTGAAATCGAGTTCATGGAGGTTCACTAAGTTAATTGAGTTAAAATAGATCACCCCCCCCCCATTTTTGCAAATTGCTTAAATATGTTGGGATGCATTATTGAACTCATCAAACGTCATGACCTGCTTGAACTCATTGAACCTTTTATTCAAAGGTTTATCAGGTCCAATCGGTTCAAAGTTCAACCATTTTTATGTCTTGTTAGTTTATTATGTTAGTCCACCTCACCTCGATTCTGATCATTTATGATCCCAAGAACACATGAACATGTGGAATGATCTTGAGCTTGTTGAACTAATTTTTGTAAAGCTTCAACAAGCTCTTTAGATTCAAACAGTAAATGGTTCAGTGAGAGGGAAATGGTTGGAAGTTTTAAAAAAATATTAGCTGAAAAAGGGGGAATATTCGAAGTATTTTAGTAATTATGAAATATTAAGTTTCTAAAATCAATGGTAATCATTATATGGTGAAATTAAGCATGAAAATATAGCTATTAATTGTTGAGACCAAAAAAACATGTTGTCATATTAATATGGCATGCATGAAATGGTTTTGAAATTAAATTATAAGATTTTGCCTTTCAGTGAATAATTAAAAGGCCATGTGGTGATTGAAGGAATGTTAGTTGATTATCAGAGGTGGATGAATTGGAGGTAAAGTTGGATTTTGTTTCCCAGAGGTTGTAGAGTTCTTAGTTTATAAGGTGAGTTTTAGTATTTCTCCTATATTAGTATATTGGCCATGCATGTGATGTTCATGAAGAGAAATTTCTTCTTAGTTAAGTAAATCTATAGTCTAGAGGTCTTCATTCCATATTTTTGACAAATTTGATAGCTTACTATGTTCTTCTCTGAGTAAGGGGATACTTCTCTTATGTATTATGACCTAGAGAATTAAGAGAAAAAGTGAATAATTTCAAAAAAACCCCTTTAATGAAGGAAATTGGTGAAAGTAGTCTGGTTGAGGCTACGACATTTCTCATGACCATTTGTTCTCTGAGATGATTAGGGAGTGTATAAATAGGTATGATACCAAACACCAGTGCATCAAAGAAGATAATGGGGAGATTATAATGTTTTTGATTATGGTACAAGCAGGTTTTGAAGGGAACCCCAAAACCCTTTAACAAAGCAAAGAGAGGACAGGCAAAAAATCCCAAAGAGCAATAGACTGTCCCCAAAAAAGGGGAACAATCAAAAATGGGTCAAAACCTAGATTTGGCAACAATTACAAAGAGAACAAAAAACACAAAACTGCTGGAAAGAAAATAGAAAGAAAGACCACCAACACCAAAGTCAGAGCACAGATTTCAGAAAGCTTTCAGAATCCACCAGCTGAGTTTTCATTGTCATCATGTTCTCTCTCAGCTTCTGGAGATCCGGATCCTCATTCTTCTGCATCTTGGATCTAGTTCGAGTTCCTGGTCCCGAACGCTGGGAAGAGACAGGGTGATCAGCATTGTCTTTATTACTTTCCAGCCAATTGCTCAGAGAAACCAGATTCTCAAGAGTAGCCTTCATTCCAGTGTTTACCATCGTGAGCAAGTGTTTCAACATTTCTTCATTCCCAT
>MU223655.1:2518613-2539728 GCA_018584345.1 Thuja plicata
AGGGAAATGGTCAGATCCAATCCTTATAGACAAGGATAGAGAGAAAGAGAATTTAGACAACCAATCAATAGAAAGGAGGGTTCTGTCAAGTTTCACCTGAATAAGATCCACACCAGTTCTTCTATTCGACCACGTATAGGAGATACCTTCAAGATCCACATCTAAGAAAGCTTGATCATTGATGTATTCCATAAGATCCACTCTACTATCAACTTGAGAGAGAGCCCCTCCCATTTTGTCATCTACCATTATGGGGGTATTAAAGTCCCCCATCACCATCCAGCTGTTTGCCTGGAAATCATTCCTGATTTCTTTGAGTCACTTCCAGAATCTGAATCTACCGTTTTTAGAATTAGGGGCATAAATACTCATGAGATTCCAAGAGTAATCTAGTTTAATATGCTTAACACTAATAAGAATGATATTCTTTTCAACAAGAATCTTCTTACAATTAACCATAGCATTGTTCCAGAAGATCACAACTCCTCCCGAGGCACCTTCAGAATCACTGCCAATATTGCTGCCTTTTTTAAAAGGATTAATTTTTTCAACCTTATCTTTTGACATTTTAGTTTCCTGAATAAGAATAATATCAGGGTTTGAGTCTCTGACCAAGTTTCTAAGAACATCCTGTTTGTGAGGGCTATTTAGACCTCTTATATTCCAAGAGATTATCTTCATATTAATGATTTGGGGAGCAGATCTCTGGGATAGTAGATTGCTTACCATCCGCTATACTCTGTTTTTCTTCTAGCTCTCTGATGGCTTTCTGTGAGGGCCTACCTCTTCCACCCTGGGGAGAGCCAACATCTACTTTTTTTCTTCTAGTTTGGACTCCCCCTAGAGGGGTTGATTCTGATATCTTCCCTGATTCTTGTTCTTTAACGTTTATTCCTCCTTTCTTAGAGGATTTTTTCTCCTTCTTATTATTTTTATTCTTTGTCCATTGGGATTCCTGTTTTTCCGGGAAAGGAGACAATTCCTCAAGATTTTATTTTTGAGAGTCCTCCTCACTGACTTCAGACCAGCTCTTACTACTGATTCCATTAATCCCAGCCATGGATAGCTCTTTCTCTAAGGGAGAGGACACCAAAAGACTCATTTTTGTTAGTTTTTGCTTATTTCTTTCATTGTTACTTCCCTTTTCATTCTGTATGTTTGTTGTAGAGGCTTGAGGGGCCATAATAACCCTGTCTTCCATAGTGGCATTTTGGTTCTGAAGATCATTCTCCCTTTTCCTAATAATCGGAGAAGTGGAGCCAGACAGGAGTTCTTCCACTAATTCTCTTTGTTCTGTATTTGTTGGTTCCTTTTGCTCCATAATCTGAGGTAGGTCTTTATCTTCTGTTATCTGAGGAATATCGTCCTTAGGCTGAATTGAAGATGCTGCATTCAGTTCTTCTCTTGGTTCTTTCACTTCCAGACAACACAAAGGATCTGGAATGGAGGGAGAAACTTTCTCTTTCCAAACTGCCCTAGGATCTTTCTTTTTGGCTTTGATGGAATGGTTAAGGGGACATTGTTTTGCCCAATGACCAGATTTTTTACATGTAAAATAGGCAAAAGGGATAGTTTCAAACTCAACAACTTGATTATATGTTCCCAGCTTTGAATTGATAGAGATAACCTCCGGAAGATCTGTCTTATGGTTGATGTTAACACAGATCCTTGCATAAACTAATCTGGTCTTTGCTGCTGTCATTGGATCTATTGAAAGGAGTTCCCCAAAAGATCGAGCCAGACTCGAGAAGACATCTTCATGCCAGTATTCCAGAGGAAGTCCCTGGAATCTAACCCAAACTGGGGCTGACTCAAACAAATCCATATTAAGATCCATATTAGTCCCCCACTTTTGGAGGGATAAGGACGATTTCCCAAATAACCATGGGCCTCCACACAAAACTGCAGAAAGATATTCAGAACTAGAAAACTCAAACATAAAAAAACCCTTAGGAAGAGCAGCAATATCAACTTGGCCTTTTAATCTCCATTTCCTTGCCACAAAGGCCCTAACAATATCTATGTTAGGTCTTGGACCCAAAAATTTCCCTATAAGCATATTCTTCATAAGGGCAATAGTATGATCTATCAGAGAGTCAGGAAGAGAAATGCTAAAGATACCTTTCTCAGGCACAGATGTATTGTTAACTAATGGAAAGGAAGATTTTCTAGTTGGTTTTACGCCAAAAAGAGAAGACCAACTTCCATTAGCATTATTTTTTCCTAAAGGTTGACCATCATTTGCTTCAGAAGACTTACCTTCACTTTCCTTTGTCTTTAGTACTTCTTCAAAGATTTGGGATCTCGATAGAGGGGAATCCGCTCTTGTCTCTTTTGTGGAGCCCTCCCCAGCAGCAACTTTTACCTTTTCCTGACTCGTTGGCACGGATGACATCTGAGCATTGCCAGAGAACACTTTCCCGCTTGATTTATTATTCAAAATGTCCCATTTTCCTCCTTCACGAGGTCGATGACGGTCTGGGTCTTTTTCTCCTTCCCCTTCCTTTTCTCCTACCTTGAAGCTCCTGCTACCATCTCCTAGAATCGACTACACTCCTCCACCCGCAGGTTTCCCACCCATAGGGGAATTTGAATTCCCTCCAGCCTCCTGATCTCCTCCTCCTCTCCCGCAAGCCATGTTGATTTCAGAAACCACCCCAAGAGAATATTTTTTTTGGAGATTATAATGTTAATTGATAGATAGGCCATCATTTTTTGTTAATAATCCAAGAAAAAGACATCTAATATTATTTCACCCCCTCCATTTAAGTCAGTGCATTCAATGAGAAAAGGCTTCAGTATAGGAGCATGATATATGAGTTGGTTGCTTAAATTTTAGAAGGGCATCGACAGATTTCCTAAACCTCTTACCAAAGAGCATATGAAACCATATGTAAAGGAATTAGTTGTACAATTTCATAGAGTCAGAGGTACAAGCCAAGATTATTGCTTCAAGGATTGGATCTATTTATTTATTCAAATTACTCTCTCTAGGGTACTCAAATATAGACAAGGGAGAGGTAATTATCAAATCCCTACAAGATCAGCTAAAATTAGGATGTTTAACACATAAATATTGTTAGATGTCTTCATACTTGTTGTATTGTCTATCTTGCATCAGAGAATAGACTAGTATTTCACATGAACCCTGGTTCAAAGGAATCAAAGTCTATGAATAGTATCCATTGTTTCACAAAGAGAGGCCCATAAAAAATTATAAAATAGTGAATGATGTATTCATCGATAGGCTATTCAATGAATTAATGGAAGCTTTGAACAAAAAGGATGTCTGAGGAAGCGATAGAGTTGATAAGAATATATGGAAGTTTTTATATTCAATATCCACATTTCACATATCTTAGAGTGGGAGGATATGAAGATGAACCCATAAAACTACCAAGGTATGCACTAGATTGTTTTGTATTAGCTGAATTGTGTAGACATTTAACACATGTGAGGAAAAAGTACCTATCCAAAGGGGACCAAGACATTTACTTCCCCCATTGAACTCAGTATTTTTCCTTGCAAATCCATTTGTTATGGTTTAAATGTAGGCTTTGATTTGAAAAAGGTTTAATTTTAAATCTTATAAAGTTGGCAAAAACATTGACAACAAAGGATTTTCTAAGAAACATTTTAATCTAGGAGGTCAATTCTTACATGTAGGGAAGATTTCTCAGATGAAATTGAAGTCAAGAAAAGGCGTTGGAGCATGTTCACCCTACAATAGATCATCACCATGGGCCTAAACATGGATATAACTGATGTACTGGAGGATAAGGGGACCATAATTGACCCCCATTTTGAACAAATTAAAGACTAACCTATTTCTAAAGTAGACTGGATTAAGACCTAGAAAGATGACATTTAATTGAGAACATTTGTAGTGATCAGAAGAACTAAAAATTTGCTTAGAAAGAAGAAAGTTAAAAATACTCAAGATTCTAATGAAAAAGTGTCTAAACTAGCTTCTAAACCCTCTGACTCTGCCTTAGTTTTTGATGAAAATGTTAAAACTTTTGGTGCATGTAATTCCAAAACTAAAGCCCAACAATCAGTCGTTGGTAAAAAATATAGTAGTGTTGTTGTTATTGCCTCATCTGCATAAGTTACCAGGTTTGAATCAAAGGAAAATAGGAAGGTGGAGTCGGTCAGTGAGGAGGCGATTGGCTTAGATTCTGGTAAGGAAGAATGAAAAGAAAAGAGTGACTAGTGTACTAGTTCTTAGAAAATGGATACATACCAATTAACAAATGATATCCCTTGCCTTGCTGATTCAATGGTGCTGATAAATCTAACTCCAAACCAGTCTACTCTTACAAAGAGTTCAACTGATGGTACCCCAAGGTGGTTAGAAGCCTGGATCAACAAAAAGCACAATGAAGTAGGAGTATCCCTTCCTCTAGAGGACATGGTGAGAAAGTATGCTGCTAAAACTCCAAAGCTCAATAAGTTGAAGACTACTTCAAGGCTTGACATTGATATGATGATAGGAAACTAGGTGGTTTAAGTGGCCAAACCAATGATATATGGTGAGATTCTGAGCCCTACAACCAAAGACTATGATGTAGAAAATATGGACTTAGGTTTTTCAGATAGGGATGTGGATAACCATCCCTTGGAGGTTTGCGCTAAGTGGATGCTGACTAGATCATGGAAGAATGACAAAGAAAAATGTGAATTGAAGCATACATTTTAGGCCATGGAAGAATACATCAATGCCATATTCAGTTCTAGTCCACACCTTGACTCCCAATCTCCTTATTCATTTGAACCTAAATCTCCTACAAGCAATAATTTATTGGAACAAATTCAATGAGGCTAGGTGATATAAGAGGATTTTGATGAGTGGGTAGAAGGAGTGGTCCAGGAAGGAAGAAAATTTATTCTTTATTCCAGAAAGGTGTATGATGATATTACAGTAATTATTGGTAAACTAAAAATGCAAGCCCTTTCTTGGGAGACCAAAGAGACTAAGAAGACAACAATCTCCCTTGATATGTATGAAGTTTAGAGGTATGGGGTTGCAAAATTCTTATCTAAAAATACCTTAAAGAGTATTGATGAAGGATTGATGATTGCCTACAAAAATAATTTAGAATGTAGGAACTCAATGTTTAAAGATGGTTGGGGAGAATTTAAAATATTGGAAAAAGAATTGCAAAGTATTACTTAATTCCTATCGAAGAATCTAAAATGCATTGATGTTATGTATGTATGGCTTGATGTCAATGTTGAACATGATATGGAAAATGAATATAACAAGTGAAGACAGTGAAAAATCCATCAACTAGAGAATTTTCAAAGGTGGTGAGAGATTCATCACTGCTCTACCTATGTGTTGATCATTTTCCAAAGCATGCAGTCAGAGTAGTAAAAATCAAAATGGAAAAGGAGACTTGAAAGCAGTGAATTATGCATATCGAGATTCCCAATTTCAAGTAATTCAGGAATTTGTGTCTTCTTATGTAAGGAGTGGAAGGCAATGCATGGTGCACCTACAGAACATAGTCAGTACACAAACCTAGGCTCATCCATTTCAATTTAATGTGTTTATTTATATCCATTTTATCTCAAAGTGGGTAGGATAATTTCTCCCTAGTTAGTTTTAAATCATTTTTAAAACTAATTTCTAAACTCTTCTTTAGGGTTAGTTGAAAACCTCGGATATTTTTTGATGGTTTAAAGTGAAAATCTATATATAGGTAGATGTGTGGATATGTTACGGGTTCTAAAATTTTGATTTTAAAAATGAATAGACTTATGCAGTATGTGGAGGTTTTGAAGTATATTTGGGATATATCTTATATCATTAAATAAAATGTAGATCGATCTTTTTTGCTTGACTTAGATCTGTTTGTCTGATTCTATGGGAATTTAGTTTCCTTTTTGATTTACCTATATTAGCTAGATAATTTATCTTATATTAAAATATATACAGATAGATTTTAATGATGTGGTTTATTGGTGATGAATTTAAAATGATTTAATTGAGTGATATGCATAAAACTATTATTTTCTAGAGTTTAATTTTTATTTTAAGAATCAAAATTGTGTATTCATTTCATATTGATGAATATATATTTTTTACCTTTAGTTCTTTATGGTTAAAGGAATGTATGTGTGTTTGTTAAGATATCATTAGTCAAAATATCTTAAATGGGAGTTGTACTTGTCAAAATTTAGAGGGAAACAGATCATTGTTTACCAAACTATTGTTAATATATTTGTACCTCTAAAGGAAGGGATAGAGTCGAATAGTTACATCATTTATTGAAGAAAAAATCTTTTACCCAATAGATTTTGGTGACTCTACTAGGGACTTGAGCAAACACATAAAAAAAAAGTTTCCAATTTGGTGAATAAAAATGGTATTGCCACTTGAAGGTATCTTTCATGTTCTTCAACCAAATATTGGTTTCCAAGATGACCAAGAAGATATAATCTGTCATTTGAACATTGTATCTTGGTGAACCAGAAGGATCCTGAAGATTATAGGAGAGAAAGTTTTTTAGTAGAGTAAGAATAAAATTTAGATGCAAATCTAAGATTCTTGTTGAATAGGAAAAGGAGAAGGGAGCTGAAAATTAGATTAAGAATCAAGTCCCTAATCATGAACAACCTAGAAACCAAAAGATAATCCTTGCGGTTTGATGTGACAAAATAGAGTCTAGAACATACACATGATCACAAAGAAGAGAAGGGGTGATAGATCCTATTTTTGAATAATTAATAAATTTGAGTTTTGCACCTAGCTATAATCCCTTTCGCAAAGCAAGAATAAAACCTTATTATCCCCCTAGGACTTCCACATCCCCCACTTTGCAAGCTTTAACTTTGCATAGTACTATTTTACCTATCATTATAAATCTTCCACTTTTTCCACATACAATGGCAAAGCCTTGGGAAGAACAAAATCCGATTTAACCTAGGGGCTAAAATCAATTAATTTCCTAAAGGAGAAAGTTATATCTTGCCTAACTTTAGTGGTGATGGAAACTATCAACTGATGAGAAATTGAATGCTTTCAATGTGGCATGAGGATTGTTAGAAATTCAACATGAAGACATATCCATTAGGATCTTTTTCTAGAATTTTAATGATGAAACAACATATTGGTTCTATCATATTCCCAATGGAGCTATCGCCAATTCGGACAATATGAAAACTGCATTTGAGGATAGGTTCAAGAGTGCGGATGACGAATATACATTAGTGGTTTAATTTACAGAATTAAAGAAGGAGATACATGAACCAATGAGGAATTATGTGGCAAAGATAAGTAAGGTAGTTCATAAAATTTGAGCCATTAAATGACCAAAAATTGAAAACTAGAAAGGTTTCTTCCTCAATTAATTGTCACCTAATGTCGGTTTTCATCTAGGTGAGAAAGAGTGGCTAATTTAGCAGTAGCTCAAGCAATGGAAATTTATCTAGAAGATGATCTCATTACAACATGAGAATGGAAAAAAGAGGTTCAAACACCAAATATACAATCCTCTACCTCTTCTAACCCAGAGGTGAAAAGACTGGTAAATGATATGAATACTTTAAAGAGACAAATTTTGAAGGAAAGTACCTCCTATCAAAAACCTTATCATGATATTGATAGAATAGCTATTGAAGCATCCCCTGTAAAAGGGTTATGTGCACCTTTCACCTTACCACTGACCATGATCGAGAAACCTATCTAGATATGATAAGACACATTCAAATAGAATTTACCAAAGACATGTTGTGATAAATGATAGAAGAAGAGAGGAATTTAGAGGGGTCTAACAACTCTAGTATTTCTTTCCTCAAATATGAGTCAGACTCAGAAGAGACGGTGAGATTTTGGTCACTCTTAAGGACCCCTATTATGTTGTACTTACCAGGAATCGGAGAAGTCCCAAATTCCTAGTTAGTGCAACCTCTTCTGACACTCATTTCAAATCTAAGGAGTCCTTTGTTAAAACTCTAGTTCTTAGTTCAAAAGGCCTAGAAGTTCAAATATTACAGTAAAATAACTCTTCATCTTCCATTGATATATTAGAGTTTTGTAAGTATGCTAGGATCCAAATTTATCTTTTGGAGTACCCAAGACTCAACCCAAAATATTTAGATAAATTGATCAGATATGTTAGAGGTGAACACACCCAGGAGAAGTTCAATAGCCAACAATTTTCTAATTGAGAACATTTTGTTAATGAATTGTTATCTTGACAACCTAAGTTGTCTGAACCTAAATTAAAACCAACTGTTAACACCTTTGGTAATCCCTCACAATCTTATGAGAAGAATCCAAACCCGTTATATATATATATATATATATATATCCTTGTTCCTAAACGAGCATAAATTGTGTAATTTCATAATTGACTCAAGAGCCTCGGATAAAATTATACCTTCTTCGGTAGCTCAGGCTTTAGGCTTCAATCTAACAAGGACCTTTGGTAAATTTTATTCCATGGACATAAAGTGAATATCCTTCCTTGGATAGGTTAAAGATGTAGAAAAGGTGTTAGAAGCCTACCCAGATAAAAGGCTTAAGTTAACCATCCTGATAGAAAATATTCCCCCAAGTTATGGTATGTTGTTGAGGAGAACATTTTGCAAGGATTTGGGTGGAGAGATTAAAATGGAATGGTTTGAAGCCATAATTCTGATTGGGAAACAAAAGGTTAAGTAAGAACCAAAAGATAAAATAAAGTTCACGGTCTTTCGTTTTGATAATCCAAAAGCTCATATATTGTATGAAGAATGTGACTTTGGAAATTATCTATTCTTTTCTCATAAGGTGGGAGAAGGGACAATTGCAGCATTTTCTAAATAAGATGAACTTTGGGTCATGGGTTTAATGGAATTTTTTTGACAACAGGCTCTAGGGTAGGAGTGGTTTTAATTTTGCCACAAGGTGATAAATTTCCTTTTTCTCTCAAGCTTGATTTGAAGAATACGAAAAATATTGTAGAGTATGAGGCTATGTTACTTGGGATACAAAAAGCCAAGTGAAAAGGTTTAAAGATAATCAAGGTGAAGGGAGATTCAAAATTAATTGTGAAACAAGTAAGAAATTTCTTCAGTGTAAAAAATGGGAGATTAAAACACTATAGGAATAGAGTATGGCATGAGTTGGAATACTTTGATGCTTTTTCCTATAGAAGCTATCCCTAGGGACCAAAAATCTAAAGCATATTCTTTAGCTATCTCATATTCTCTCTTATTACCTCATCCCAACTTCAGGGAAGATACTTATAGAATATAGGTGATATATAGGCCTAGTGGTCTAGACAATGTTGAACATTGGTAAGCTTTTGAAGGTGATCATTAGATCAAAATTTTCTAGAAAGTTCCTAGTCATTTTTAGGTTCCTATTTTGAAGGGTCTAAAGCCACTTGGAAGGATTTCTTTCTTTACCCTATGATTGAAGCAGATGAGAATATGATTCAACTAAAGGGGAATAAAATACCGAAAGGATTAGTCACCTAGGAGAAAAGGTTTAGTCAAAGACATGAAAGTGTAATAAGAAAGAATACTCAAAACTCTAGTGATTAAGATAATGCGAATGTGAAAAAGTCAATATAGGCAGTGAGACAAAGCCTAAATGGATATCCATTGGCAAGATTTGTAATCTAGAAGAGAAACACAACTATGTGAACTCTTGAAAGAATTCAAGGGTGTCTTTGCCTAGAATTATAATGATCTAAAGGATTTTAGGAATGAACTATTCCAGCATCCCATTCTTCTTCAACTGAAAGTGCCACCCTTTAGGAAAAAGTTGAGGAACTATAACCCAAAGGTATCTTAAGCCATCTACAAGGAAGTAGAGAAAATTATGAAGGCCAGAATCATATATCTCATTCATCATTCTATTTGGATAGCTAATATTGTACATGTACACAATAAAAATGGTTAAATTAGGAAATGTTAAGATTTTATTAACCTGAATCAAGCTATTTTAAAGGATAACTATGGTCTTCGGGTGATGGATCATATATTGGAGACATTAGCAGGGTCCAAGATGATGTCAATGCTGGATAGATCATCTGGGTATAACTAAATAAGCATGGATAAAGAGGACTAGTATAAGAAAACTTTCATAACACCATGGGGAAATGTTTCTATGAGAAGAGGCCTTTAGGTCGCATAAATGTTGGAGCCATATTTAAAAGAGAAATGAATTCCTCATTCAGACCTAAAAGACAAAATAATTGTTATCTACTTGGATGATTTAAGCGTGTTTTATAAGAAGATGAAGAATCATCTTAGAGATTTGGAATTTGTGCTACAACGTTGTAGAGATCATGGAATTTCTTTGAATCCAAAGAAGTGAAACTTTTGTCTTACTAAAGAAAAATGTCTTGGGCACATGGTTTCTAAAGTTGGTATTAAAATACATCATGAGCGGGTAAAAGATATTCAATAATTAATCTTTACTTCTAGTAGAAGTGGAATTTAATATTTTTTTGGTCAGATCAACTTCTTAAGAACGTTTTTCCTTGAATTTGCTTATAAAATAAATATATATAGTAGGGATGATGAGTGAGAAGAGGACATTTAAGTGGAGAAAATATGCAAAGGAAGAATTTGAAGACATTAAAGGTGAAATTTCCCAAGCTCCCACTCTAATTAATCATGATTTTAAAAAGGATTTTATCATCTACTTCTATTCTTCAGAGAACACCTTGTAAGGCATTCTTCTATAGAAAGATGAATCAGACAATGAAGCCCCTATTACTTTCATAGGTATCCCTATGAAGAATCATGATCTTAGGTATTGTCTTACTAAAAAAACAAGCTTTTGCAGTCATGAAGGCTATCAAACGATTCAGGCACTATATTTTCTATTCCCGTTCAATAGTTTATGTTCTAGATTCAGGTGTCAAAAGAAGATTAACCCGAGAAGAAGTAGGTATGAATAAAAGAAAAACATGGGTGGCCAGAATACAGGAGTATTATTTAGATATTTGACCAACCAAGCTATTTCAGGGTCAAGGTATATGTAAACTGATCTCTGAAAATAAATAAGAAAAGAAGATCTTCCTACTGTGCTACTTAAGAGCCTATGAAATCCATGGTTCTTAGATGTAGAATATTACTTGAATTATGGAGATTTCCTAGACTAGTTGACTCTAAGGGAAAAGAATAATCTAAATTTTAATGTATCTACGTATGTTATTTGGTAGGAAATATTATTCTTGAAGGGGTTAGATGGGACGTTCCTAAGGTGTGTTGACAAGGAGAAAAACCAAAAAATCCTTAAAGCCTTTCATGATCAAGACTATGGTGGGAATTGTTTTTCTATGATAACAACTTTCAAAGTCCTTAGAAACTATTATTATTGGCATGATATGTTTAGGGATGCGTTCAAATAGGTAGAAAATTGTGAGAAGTGTAAAATGTTTACTATTGAACCTCAACTTGCAACATTACCCCTGAGGCCTATCGTTATTGAAGAACCGTTCAAGAAATGGAGTCTTTATTTCATTGGGAAACTCACTCCCCCTCAAGTGTAGGACACATCTACATATTAACAACAATGGATTATTTTGAAAAATAGGTGGAGGATATATCGGTGAAAAAGGCCACTTCTGTAGTGGTGTGAAATTTCATCAAAGAGAACATGCTGGTGCATTTTGGTGTGCCACATAAGATTGTAGCTAATAATGCTACGTATTTTTCCTCTTATTAATTAATTATGTTTTTATATGATCACAATATTTATCTTTCCCACTCTTTATATTATTACCCTTAGGGTAATGGGCGGGCATAATCATGTAATACAAGTTTGTTAGCCATCATAAAAAAATTAGTTAGCGACAATTCCAAAGAATGGCATAAGATACTGTATGAATCTCTTTGGGCTGATAAAACCATGCCAAAGAGAGAAATATGAATGGATCCTTTTGAATTAGTGTACAGTATAGGAGATCAAATATCTCTTTCACTTGAACTGGCTGCATCTAAATTGCAGAGTGTTGTAGAAGAACAACCTTTCCAAAGTTCTCTAGAGAAGAGAGTGATGTACCTAACAAAGGTTGAATAATTGGTTGATAGGATCACAACACACCAAGCTAGGGTCAAAAATATTTTTGATAAAAGGGTAAGACCCCAAAATATTATGGAAAGAGGTGAGGTATTATTTTGGAATAAAAGAAGAGAACCAAAGGGTGCCCATGGAAAATTTGACTCACTCTGGAGGGGATCTTGAAAGGTCCATCAGGTATTGAATCCTAACTCATTTAAGCTTGCATACCCTGATGGGTCTATCCATTCTTTATGCTATAATGAGAAGGATCTCAAATTGTTTAGGATGTGAAGTAGGTGCCCCATATTTTGTAAATAATTTGTTTTTGTGGAGTTTTTATAATGCATTTTGTCCAATTTTTTGTTTTGTGTTGGAGCCTCTTCTTTATCCTTTCTGCAAACCAGTAATTTAAACTTCTATACATTTTTTCCAAAATTCAATCAATGGTAATCATTATATGGTAAGATTACACATGAAAAGATAGTTATAATTTTTCACACCGAAAGAAACATGTTGTCATATTAACCTGGCTAGGAATAAATAATTTTGAAATTAAATTACAATATTTTACCTTTCAGTGACCAATTAAAAGGACACGTGGTGATTCAAAGGAGGTCAGTTGATTATCAAAGGTGGATGGACTGGAGGTAATATTGGAATTTCTTTTGGAGAGGTCCTAGATTTTTCAGTTTATAAGGTGATTTTAAGTATTTCTCCTCTATTATTGTTTTGGTCATGCATGTGATGTTCGTGAAGAGAAATTTCTTCTAACTAAGTAAATATATAGTCATTAGGTCTACATTCAATATTTTTGACAATTCTTATATATTAGTGTTTTTTTTCTCAAGAGTTAGGGGATACTTCTCTTATGTATTATGACCTAGAGGAATTTAGAGAAAAGGTGAAGAATTTTGGTGAAACCCCTTTCATGAAAGAAAATGTCAAAAGTGGTCAGGTTGATGTCATGGTCTTTCCCTCAGACATTTTATGCCCTCATCTGATTAGGGAGTGTATAAATATGTATGATACCAGACACCAATGCATTAGAAATTACAATGGGGATATCTACTATGAATTCATAGAGAGACCATTGTGTATGTATTAAAAATCCCACAAAAAGACATCTATTCTAATTTCACTGCTTCCCTTTTTGCCAGTCGGTTCAAAAAGAAAAGGTCTTAGTATAGGAGCATCATAGCTCAAAGTTCATTTCTTAAATTGTTGAAGTGCAGCTCCAGATTGACTAAACCTCTCACCAAAGAGCACATGAAACCATATGTAAGGGATTTAGTTATGCTATTTCATAGATTTAGATGTACATTCCAAGCTTATTTCTTCTGGGATTAGATGTATTTCTTTATTCAAATTATTCTCCAAGGTACTCAATACATAGACTAGGGAGAGGTAATAGCTGAAGTCCTACAAGATCAACTAAAATTAGGGCATTTGGGGCATAATTTTTGTATAGTTAGAAAATGGAAGCACTTCTATTTTGGACTGGTCAATCCCTATGAGTAAGTGGTTTGGGGTCATTTAAAGTGCCTTGAATGGGTCTCTGACTTGGATCTGGCTTTTACCCCTGTTATACCCGCTTTTCCACTTCTCTCCGGCCTATTTCTAGCACCTTGATATGCAAATCTGAGTTCCTTGACCTCAGGGTCAAGGTTGCCCTAACCTAGGGTCCAAATTACAAGTTTTTGAGGTTTTCGGATGTTGGGCTTCAGAAATATTTAATTCCTACTTTCGGGTCGGCTGTTTCGGTCTTCAAGGAAAAGAACCTTGAAATTATATCTAATATAGGTCCACTTCTAATTGTATATGTATAATTGGAATTTAATTCTCCTATGTAGGCCTCTCTAGAAGATTGTGCCCTAGATTGGTATATAAGGAAGCCTTCTCCTCTCATTTTCTCTAACCATCTAAGACTTGAAAAAGACAACTCTATGCATGATCTATTGAAGCAAACATCTACTCTCAAGAATTCAAGCATTCAAAGACATTCAAGCATTCAAATCATCAAGGAGATCCATTGGTATCCATTGAAGGATTCAAGCTCTATGGAGCCCTCTTGTTGAAGATTTCTCCATCCACATCCATGCAAGCCTCTTCCTATTCCAAGATCCATTCAAGATTGGTATTGAAGATCTACAAGAAATTGATTTGAGACATCCTACATTCTACATTCATTTGGTGCATACATACTTGTGGATCCAAGGATTTGAATCCACCATCAGGGTTTCTATACATGTAAGGCGAATTGGTTTATTTTCTTTGTTTATTTATACAATTTAAATTATAATTTAAGGTTAATTCCAAAATCGGGGTTTGACCAAGGAAAAATCTCGCCCCCCCCTCCCGAACAAAAAATACCATTTTTCTTGTAGGTACATGTTTGGGAGAGAAGGTTCAAGTTCAGATCCAGATACCCTTTTTGGCAGACTTTCAGGATCTGGAAACAGATTTTCCATCAGACTGTACACGTCAAGTTTGAATTTCTATTCTAGGTTAGGATCAACATTCTATTCTGGGTCAAGATCGAATTTCTATTTTGGGTCAGGATCGACATTCTATTTTGGGTCAAAATCAACCTGAGCCGGAGCTGGAAAATATTTCTGGGTTTTCTCCGTCTCTGTGTTTCTGTGCCTGGTCCGGTTGCAAAACTTTGAGAAACTTAGTACAGACACCCAAAAACAACATTCTTCAGATCTGTGATATTTTGAGGTTATTACATGTCTTCAATTCATTTCAATTAAGGTCTTAATAAATTCAAATCTATTATATTCTTCATCCATTATTTGGGATTGTAAGACTTTGTTCTTTCTTCTTATTTCCAATCAATTGATGCATTTGTGCATTAATCATTTTCTTATGGTTGATCAAAGTCGATCTTTCCTTTGTGAAATTTGGGGCTAGGAATGGGATCTTATCTTCTCCTCAATACTATAAACATCAACACCATTTCTTCCCACACACACACACACACATTTTGTTGACCTCCATTTTTATCTCTTCAATTTTCAATCTTACATTTTGGTGAACCCATGATAAACAACTCTTTCTTTTTGGTGTTATATTTACATTTCATGCTAGATCTTGCATACATATTAGATTATCCTTCTTTTATGTTCTTGCATTTACATTTTCTTAGTTTAGTTCATTTACATTGCATTGGTGTATGACCTTTACTACCTCTAGTCCCACTTATAATATTCCGGTTAGAAGAATTCAGTGACTTATGGGTTCCTTTGATCCTAAGTCTTCCTCTCCTTTCCTTAGGATCCCAGATAACAATTTGATCACTCATGATTCCAATCCTTCTACGGAGCATAACTCTTCTCACTCATCTCATGATGAGGATGATGCTTTAAGAGTTCCTCCTGAAAAAGTCCAAAAACTATCAAATGAACTTGATAAAATCGGAAATTGACTTATTCAAGAAAGCCATAATCAAGATTCTATTCAAGCTATAGCACCTCTTAAGAAATTTCTTTTTTATAGTGTTCAAGGTGTTAAATATTGCATGGTATTACTCATCTTGTGCATTTAAATATTAAACCTTTAGCTCAAGAGGCTTGAGACTTATGATTTACTCCTCCTTTCACTAGTGTGGAACCTTCTTTGGTTCCTTTACCTAGTTATCCTACTTACACTCCTCCTTTAGTGACTGAATTTTCCAATCCTATAGCTTTGAATATTCCACTTCCATCTATCCATGTGAGTGTTCCATCAGTGTCTTTAATTACCTCACATCCTTCATACCATAGTGTTCCCTTTTTTTATTCCAATCCTCTTCCAATTGTTCCATCAGTTTTGTCTTCTATTCCTGAAACTTCATAGACTTTTCCTAGTGTTCCAAATGTTTCTATGCCACCTATTTCTTCTAATGATTCCAGAATCATTAGTTTGGCTCAAAATGTGTCATCTTTACAACAATAACTTGCATCTTTAACTAAATCCAAGTTTAGCATTCCTATATGTGACATGGGTAGTCATTTATCCCTAGAAATTATTCATTCTCCTATCCCTTAACAAGAAGATATGCCTCATATTGAGAATTACAATGGTAAGGGAGACCCTATCACTCATGTTAAAAAATTTCAAATCCTTTGTAGTGACTATGCTCATGACCATAGGATTTTGGCTTAGTTGTTTTCTAGAACCTTTTATGATAAGGCTGTGTAATGGTATTATTCTTTACCCCCTTATTCTATTCATTCTTTTCCAAAACTTGCTAATACCTTTATTCAATAGTTCCAAACTAACATTGGTCTACAAGTTTCCTTAACTGACTTAATACATTGTAAACATAATACTAAAGAAAATTTGACTAAATTTATTGTTAGATTTAAGCATTTGTATGCTCAAATTTATTATCTTGTTCCTGATATTGATATTCAACATATGTTTATTTTAAATTTGCAAAAGGATATTAGAGATAAGATTCTGCTTACTGAGTTTACCTCTTTTCAACAACTTTGTGCAGTGTTTCATCATTATCAATTACAGGCAAGTCAATTTGAGAGAAAAACTCCAATGGTTCATGTTCCAGTTGATAAGATTGATGCTTCTCCTAATCCCAACAAGTTTCAGAAGCCTAACAACTATGTCAAAATAAATAAACAAGAAAATGCAGTTTCTAATCAAGTTGTTGTTGCATCCCACAATGTCACTTATGCATCCGCTGCTTTTTGTTTAAATTGTACGTTTACTCCTCTTTCTGAATCTTTACATTCTATTATGAGTAAATTTTTAATTTCTAATATGAATACTTTGCCTCCTATTTGACCTCTTCTCCCTACTATGATGGAATCCAAATCTTTTGATCCTAAAGCCTTTTGTCAATATCATTGTCAGCATGGTCATGATACTGAGAAGTGTTATTCTCTAAAGAGTAAGGTTTAAGACTTAATTTATTCTAATGCTTTCTCTGTTGATAATTTTTATGGTAATGGGAACAAATCAGTCTCTTCTCCTAATCATAATCTCCAAATTTATATGAATCCTTTACCTACACATGATACTAATACCATTTTTCAACCATCTTCTGTGGATATTTTTTATGATTCAAAGATGGATAATCTCAACCATATTATTACCCATGTGGAGTGTGTTGTTTCATCTCAACCTACTATTCAAGATCCTTTGCCTCCACATCAAATTCAAATTCCACCTCAACCTAAACTGAAACCTCAATCTAAACCTTCAAAACAACCAAAGGATAAAAGACCTCAAGAACACTCAATCACCTTTGATGATTCTGAGACCATTAAAGCTCCTGATGGTCCTCTTTATATTTATGCTATGATTTCTAAGATACCTAAGAGTGCTTTTCTTTTTTATCCTACTTCCTTAGTCAATGTCATCACTGAAGAAAATATTTTTTTGAAAAACTTACAACATGATTATTATGATACATCTTATGTGTGGATTCAAACTTGTAATGGTTTTCTCTATTAATCATTTGGTTCTATTACCTTACTTTTTTAACTTTGTGGTAAAGTTGTGGACACTACCTTTGTTGTTGCCCCTACTTCTAATCAATTTCAAGTTAAGTTGTGTTTGCCTTGGTTGACTTCCATGCATGTCATTGCTTCTCTTATCCACAAGTGTATTAAGTTCATTCATGATGAAGAGGTGAAAACAATTAATCATAGCTTATATCAACCATCTAGGCATGGGGATTGTGCTACCATTGACTTCTTTTGGACTTCATTACCTAATTCATGTCCTCCTCATCCTGATAATATTTTTTGTTCATATCGAGCCTATAAACATCGCAAGATTCTTGAGTTAAGCATGCCTAGGATTGACCTTAACCATGGTCTTTTGCCTACGCCTTCTATACCTCCTTTATCCATTACTTCTAGTTTTGTTAATAAAACTGCTAGTGTCACTTTTTCATCCTACTGAGAGTCCTACTAATCCTCCTATAGAACCTATGAAGACACAAGTTGTTCCTTCTAGTTCTCAACATATTTCAAACAAGACAAAACATAACAAATCTGCCAATGAGAGTTCTAAGAAGCATTGGGCTAATGCTAGGGCCCGTGCCTCTATTCTTCAGAATTATTTACCTTCTTTTGACCAGCCTATGCCTGATGTATTGGAGGAAGTTAATGTTAATAATGATATTAAGATGAATGATTATGATGATTCTATTCACATCTTACATTCTATTTCGATTAATCTTGATGAAGAAGATACTATTGATGATCCTATTGATGGTAATGATGAATATGAGACTATTGATCTTGATACTGATATACCTCATATGCTTTACACACAACTGATAATTACACCTAGTATTAAACATCATGATTCTCAAGAGGATCCTTGTTTGGAATTGGCTATTATTCCTACTATGTTGGATATAGTCCCTCTTGTAAGTTTCCCACCTTCCCTAGAAATGATATAGACCAAGATGGGGAGAGTAGGAAATGTGCTTGATTGGCTTATCCTTCATGGTAGCCTTTTATGTGTTTTCCTATTGTATTTTGCTTCTCCTGTACTATATTTGCTAAATGTTTGCTAGATTATTTTATACAACCCTTGTTACTTTGTTGGTACAAGGTGATAAAGGAATCAAACCTATTGTACAATTCTTATATATGTATCTCTATTCTTATATATCTTGTTTCATGGTATCTTGTACCTGTTCTATTGTTCATAAATGTTTTCCTTGTGTAGTCCCCTTGGATTTTGGACATGGGAGAACTGATTCTTTTTAGTCTCCATGTTGTGGTCCAAAAAGACTCTTCTTCGTAACTCTTGCATTTTCTTTCCTCCATTGTGATTGTAGTTCTATTTTCTTTGGGGAATGAATTCAATTCATTTGAAATAATATGATATCTAAATATACATATTATCTTATGATCATACTAATCCCATGGTAGGTAGATCTCTTCTGTGTTCTATGTATGCTAATGTGGTATTTCCCTTTATTTGTCTTCACTTGGGGGCATCTTGTAGTGGAAACATAATTATTGGATTTTTTTATGTTTCCATCAAATCAATTAATCTTGTTAAAGTGTTAGAAATGACTTTAACATGGGGGCATACGCTCTACTCACCTTTTTGCACATGCGTACTTTCAAAATATTTTCAAAAAATAATTTTTTTATCACTTTATGGATTAGAGACTAATATTTAGAACATGGTTAATTACCTTATAGGATCTCTTGATCCCTCTAGATTCAATTTATAATGTTTTGATCTCATAAGGATGGAAGGTGTCCTTACGACTCAATCTCTCTATGTTTTGGATTTTCTCTTTTGGAGTAGAATATTCCTAAGAGTAAAACCTTGATGGGTTGACTAGTGAGTAGCCACATTCACTAGGCGGTTCAACTCCATCTTTCTAGTTACACTTTATTCTTGTGTGATTCACAATGAGACATAGGTTCTCATTGAGTGAGGTAATCACACCCTCTCTCTTTTTCTCTTTCACTGGTGATGTCTCTCTTATCATGATCTTAGGGTTGATAAAAAATTAATTCCCTAGGGGCTTGAGGGTTCCTTTGTCCTTTTTGATTTCAATAAGATTATATTTTCTGTATGATCTCCTTTACCAAGAGTTTGCATCATGTCCATACTCTTGCTAAAGTGGGGGCTAAATGTATAGTCATAAAATGGAATAAATCCCATTTTTGACTGGTTTAGCCCTCTGAGTAAGTGGTTTGGGGTTATGTCAAGAATCTTTAATGGGTCTCTAACTTGGATCTGGATTTTACCCTTGTTCTTCCCCATTTTCCACTTCTCTCTGGCCTATTTTTGGCACACTGATCTAAAAATATAACTTCCTTGACCTCAGGGTCAAGGTTGACCTTCTGGATCAAGGTCAACCTTGACCCTGACCTAGTTCAAGGTTGACCTCGAACCTAACCTAGTTCAAAGTTGACCTTGACCCTAACCCACAGTCCAAATTTCAATTTTTCGGGGTTTCCAGATGTCGGGCTTTAGAAATATTAAATTCCCTCTTCTGGGTCGGCTATTTTGGTCTTCGAGGAAATGACCCTTGAAATTATATTTAATATAGGTCAAATTATAAGGGTATATGTCTAATTGGAATTTAATTCTCCTATGTATGAATCTTTTGAAGATTGTACCCTAGATTGGTATATAAGGAAGCCTTCTACTCTCATTTTCTCTAACCATCTAAGATTTGAAAAAGAAAACTCTATGCATGATATATTGAAGCAAACATCTACTCTCAAGCACTCAAGAATTCAAATAAATTCTAGCATTCAATTCATCAAGGAGATCCATTGGAATCCATTTAAGGATTCAAGTTCTATGGAGCCCTCTTGTTGAAGATTTCTCCATCCACATCCACGCAAGACTCTTCCTATTCTAAGATCCATTCAAGATTGGTATTGAAGATCTGCTAGAAATTGAATTGAGACATCCTACATCCTACATTCTGCATTCTACATTCATTTTCTGCATACAAACTTGTGGATCCAAGGATTTAAATCTGCCATAAGGGTTTCTCTACAATCAAGGTGAATTGGTTTATTGTCTTTGTTTATTTATGCAATTTCAATTATACCCTATGGTTAATTCAAAAAATGGGGTTTGACCAAGGAAAACCGCTCCCCCAAACAAAACAAAAAAAACTAGTTTTCTTGCAGGTACATATTTAAGGCAATAGGTTCAACTGCAGATCTCGATACCCTTTCGACACATTCATGAACTAGAAATAGATTTTCCGTCAGACTGTGCAGGTCAAGGTTGAATTTCTGTTCTGGGTTAGGATTGACTTTCTATTCTACATTAGGATCGACTTTCTATTTTGGGTCAGGATCAACATTCTAGTTTGGGTCAAAATTGACCTGAGCCAGATCTGGAAAAGATTTCTGGGTTTTCTCCGTCTCTATGTTTCTGTGCCCGATCCAATTGCAAAACATCCAGAAAATCATTTTAGACACCCAAAAATAGCATTCTTTAGATCAACAATATTATTAGGTTAGTACATGCCTTCAATTAATTTCAATTAAGGTCTTAATAAATTCAAATCTATTATATTCTTCATCCATTATTTGGGATTGTAAGACTTTCTTCTTGTTTTTGATCGATTGATGCATTTTTGCATTAATCATTTTCTTA
>MU223655.1:2540000-2553280 GCA_018584345.1 Thuja plicata
TTACATGTATTGATACTTGTTTTGTCTAGCCTACACTGGTATCTGACATGAACCCTGGTTCGAAGGAATCAAAGTCTATGAATATTATCATCTATTGCAGAAATAGACTTCCATACAAAACTATAGAAGATAAAATGATGTATTCATCGTTAGGCTATTTCATGAAATAACTAGATATTTGAATAAAAGGATGTCTCAGTAAGCAATGTAGTTGATAAGAATTTATCAAATTTTTAATATTCAATATCCACATTTCACATATATTAAAGTGGGAGAATATGAAGATGAACCCATAAAACTACCAAGGTATGCACTAGATTTAGTTGTATTATCTTAATTGTGTTGACAGTTAGCACATGTGAAAAAAAATTACATATCCTAAGGGTACAAAGAGATTTACTATTGGAATTTGTTGTTGAGGTGTTGACATTCATGTTTTTTTATTGATGTTAACATATGTTTCAGTTGGATACATTACAAGTTTCAGAGAGACTATTTATCAATGGTACATGTGAGATTGACATATGTGTATGATGTATGAAAGTATGTGAGCATAAATGTGTGTAGAGAAATGAGTGTATACCATATTTCTAAGGTCGCTACATCTTATGTTTGTATTTGCATGAGTTATATTTGTTTTGGTAAAGGCTGGTTATAGAGCAGTGACATAGGATTATGACAGAGATGGTTTCTACATTTTTGGGATAACTTGAATGAGAGAGTGAGATATGATCTGAAAGATTAAGGAATGATAAAATATACACGAGAGAACATTCTTTTTGATTCTTGGGTTACTAGATAACTTATGACATTAGCCGAGGAATGTGGACTAACGAAGACCTATTTGGGGCCAAGTACAAAGATGTAACATTCTTAATGATTGACGAGCATTAATTATGGTTCTTGGCATGTAACTGATAATTTATATTAGTTAATTACTTGTGTAAGGTACTATTTTTATCTTAGAAAGGGTCTATGTAATTTTTTATTCATTGTGGAAGTCTTAACAAGATGACCTAAATGCTTATTATAGCATGTAAAGAGGAAAGTAGTGTCTTGCGTTGTAATTGTATAAAATGGATGTATTGAATTCTGCGACCATGTGGATGCAAGTTCAGTTGGATGTAGAATAGTGATTATGTTTGTAATGAACTTCATTGGAAATTTTTAAGCAAAGCAAGTTGCTATCAGTCAATTCACTCTTATAACTATACTTTTATACTTCTCTTTAGACAGTGAGTCTAGAAGTTGGGTTTAACCTTCAGAAGGTGGATTTAACCTTCACTTTGAGCAGTGTGCTTGGTGAGTGAGCTCATCATTTCATTCAACTCCTAACAGGGTTGAGAATGCTCCTAATATGGTATGTCCCTTGAAAGGGACCTGTAATGGATGTAATAATGAGCTCCTAGTAGGGATAGATCTCCTAACAAGGATACAATATTTCTAGTGCATTATTTATGGGTTCCATCCCCACTAGGTTTTTTCCCTTAAAAGGGTTTCCTTAACAAAAAAGTACTTGTGTTATGGGGACTTAAGTGTTAAAATTTGCATTAGATAATTTTTTTAAATTTTTAAAGTTTAATTATTTGGCATACAACTAATCCAGCCCCCTCTCAGTTGTATTATTACTAACAATTGGTATCAGAGCTTGTAATCCTCTAAGATAAATCTTAATTGTTTGAGCTGATTCTGAGATGGCTTACTATAGGAAGGAGAGTCTAAAATTTGATGCTAAAAATTTTGAAAGTTGGAAGAACAAGATGAGAACTCATATGATCTTCTTGGGGATTGATTACTGGATGATTACAAATAAGGATGAACCAATCAAGACAAAATATGAATTAGGAAATGCTACTAAGGAAGAAAATAATTTTTTTCTTGCAATATGGTTGCAAGGGAAGCACTAATAAGTGCTCTCTTTGAGGCAGAGTTTGCAGAGGTTAAGGATCTTGATTCAAATAAGAAGATCTGGACAAGACAAGAGGCTCTATATGAAGGGGATTAGTACACTAAGAAATCAAAACTACATAATTGGAAGGCTAAAATAGAGAATCTAAGGATGCAAGATGATGAGAATGTTAGATCATATGAATAGAGGGCTATAGAGGTTGTTACTGGAATCATCAAATCAAGAGGCACATATACTGAAGATGAAGTGATCACAAAGATTCTTGAATTCTTTGACACCATCCTACAAGACCAAGGTGTAAGCGATAAAGGATATCATATCATTGACAAAAAATTTCAACAAAGAAGTCCTTATTACTAAGTTGACCACCTTTGAGACCACAAAGTTAAAATATGCATTACCCAAAGTAGAGTTTGCATTCAAAGATACTATTCATAATGATAAAAGGAACTTATCAAATGTTATGAACTCTAGAAATAGACATGAAGAGCCTGGATAATATTTTGATGATTAGGCACCGATTGAAGAAGAATAAAGGAAATTTGATGAACTTGTGGCTCTAATAGAAAAAAAGGAAAGGAAATGTACAGGTAAGTTTAAGGAAAATTACCCCTGAAATGTTTTTATAGTAATAAGATTGGTTATTTTTCATCTAGATGTCATACAAGAGTTCCTAAGCATAAGTCTAAGTTTTACAAGTCTAATTACTCCAAGGATGAGGAATGTTACTATGCTAGGAACATGTGTTAGATGATGATTCTATAAAGGATGGGAATGAAATTGGATTTGTTTCTATTAAATATGATGAACCTATTCATGAAGAAAAATTTCTAGTCTCACATGTTGAAAAGAAATTATGATGGATCATTGATAGTGGTTGTTTACATCATATGACTAGTCATAAAGATAATTTTTTTCAACTGGATAGATATGATGGTGGCGCAGTCAAAATTGGTGATAACACTCCTAAGTTGATCATTGGAGTTGGTTCAATCTCTCTTGATTGTAAAACTAACACTAATGATGTCATACTTGTTGATGTACCTAAAGCACAACTTTTTGAGTGTTGGAAATCCCATGGAAAAGGGTTATCATTTGTAATTCACGGATGGAAAATTTTCTATCAAAGGTCAATCTGGAAACTTGATTGCATCAAGTACTATGTCAAGAGGTAATGTATTTGACCTGAATACTATAAAGGAAACTTTTTTTGTTGTGAAGGCAGCTGACAGTTTGTTATGACATGGAAGTTTTTTTCATATAATTTTTGATAATATTGTAAGGACCAGTAACATTAATTCAATTAGAGATTTTCCAAAAATTGTAAATCCTACTAACACTATGTGTAGAGAGTGTGCGATGGGAAAACAACCTAAGAGAAAATCCTTTTCAACAAGAGGGAAGTTGGATCTAGTAGATAGAGATATTTGTGGTCCTAAAAGGACTAGATCCTATTATGGTGATAGGTACTTTATACTTTTTTTAAGACTATTCTAGGATGATGTGGGTTGTATTTCTCAAAGAAAAATCTGAAGCATTTGATAAGTTCAAGATTTTCAAAGAAAAAGTTGAGAATGAATCAACTCTTAAGATAAAATGTTTGAGGCCATAAAGAGATGGAGATTTTACACCAGAATTTTTCTATGCTTAATATGAAAAGCATGGGATATATAGACAAACTTCTGCTCCTAGGACACCTCAGTAGAATGAGATTGCAGAAAGAAGAAATAGAACTATACTGGATGTGGCCAATATTGTTTTTCTAGAAGGTAATGTATCTTATATACACTAGAGAGAAGTAGTGAGTACTAATGAATACACTTTGAACAGAATTCATATCAAAGAAGATACTGATAAGACACCCTATAAAGTTTGGTTTGGTTATGCTCCTACTGTGTAACACTTCACAATATTTGGTAGCAAGTGTTATATCAAAAGGGATGATGAACTTGGAAAGTTTGATGCTAGAAGTGATGCAAGAATTGTTCTTGGCTATTATATTAGGAGTAAGGCTTATAAATGTTTCAATCTGAGATTGAGAAAAATAATTGAAAGTGATAATGTCAAAATTGATGAGAATTTTTACATCAAGATCCCAAAGAATGAGAAGAATAAAAATTAAGAAATAGAAAAAATTATTTAGATTCATACATGCTTGGATGAGCCTATAGAAGCACAAAAGACACCAAGGTATGTGAAGATGAATCATCCTAAGACGTAGGTTATTGGCCATGTTAATAAGGGCATGATGACAAGGTATAAAGCTAGAAATGAGCTTTGTTTTATTTTCCAAGTAGAGCCTACAACTACTGATGAGGCATGTAAAAATGAATATTGGATTAAGGCAATGTGGGAAGAATTAGATAAGATAGAGAAAAAATACTTGGGAATTGGTTCCTAGACCTAAGGAAAAGAATTTAATTGGAACTAAATGGGTTTTGAGAAACAAAATGAATGAATATGGCATGGGTGTAAGAAATAAGGCTAGATTGGTATGCAAGTGCTATTCACAATAGAAAGGTATATACTTTGAACAAACATTTGCACCTGTTACGAGGTTAGATGGAGTGAGATTATTTCTTACTTTTGTAACAAATTAAGACTTTAAGGTATATCAGATGGATGTGAAGTCTGGATTTTTGAATGGCGATCTAGAGCAAGAGGTCTACATTGAGAAAATTGATGGTTTTTCTTTGACAGATGATGAAGACATGGTTTGCATATTGAAGAAGGTATTCTATTGTTTGAAACAAGATCCTAGAGCTTGGGATGATCGGTTAGATAGGTATTTATTGCATCTTGGTTTAATAAAAAGTAATGTAAATAGTAATCTATATTTGAGAGCTTGTGAAGATGGAATTTTGATTGTTGAAGTCTTTTCTGGATGATAATAATATATGGAGGCAATGATGAAATGAGTAACATATTCTCAAAGGAAATAAAAACTAAACTTGAAATGTCTATGATTGGTGAAATGAAATTCTACCTTGGTTTGAAAATTAATCAAAGTAAAGATGGTATTTGTATTTTTCAAACCAAGTATCTTAAGGAGTTTCCAAAGAAGTTTGGAATGGAAGATTGTAAACCTATTGGAACACCCATCGTTACTGGATGCAAGCTTACTACTACAAATGAACCTCAAAGTGTTTTCCAGATAAAATACAGACCCATTATTGGAGCTTTGCAATATGTAACTCACACTAGACCAGATATATCTAGTGTAGTTGGAATTGTTGTGAGGTTCCAAAATGATCCTAAGGAGACTCACCTTGTTGTAGTTAAATGAATATTCAAATATTTTAAAGGGACATTGGAATATAATTTATGGTATGAAAAGTCTGATGATTTCACATTCTATGCTTATACTGATGTTTATTGGGTAGGAAGTGTTGATGATAGAAAAAGAACCAGGGATGGAGCATTTTTTCTTGGAAAAATGTTGGTTTAATGTATAAGTAAGAAGCAGGAATATATAGCTCAATCTACTATTAAATTAAAATATGTAGCTCCTGATATAAATTGCGCACAGATTGTTTGGATTAAATAGATGCTAAAAGAGATTGTGATAACCTTTGAAGAGACAGTGGTTATACATTGTAATAATAAAGAGAATAGTGAACATGTCAAAGAATCAGGTTATGCATTCAAAGACTAGAAATATTTCAATCAAGTATCACCTTTTAAGAGACATGATTGCAAAAAAAGAACTCATATTGGAGTACATCAGTACAAAAGGATAAAATAGCAGATATATTCACTAAACCTTTGTCAAAAGATGCCTTTGAGTATCTCAAAGGTATGAATAGGGTGAGAACCCCCCACCCCCTTGTGATAACTAAATGATGCATTAATGCATCATTATATAGGTTATTAGAGCTATATTATTTTCTAGACCTGATGCTTGGATATACTCCTAACGGGGAGTGATCAAAGAAACACAATATAACATATTTGGGTGAGCAATCACCTGGTTTCTTGTAGGCATGAATATTTGAAAAAGCTACACCTTGCATAGGTGGGATGTTAAAAAAAGGAAAAGAGATATAACACCCTTTTCCATTGATGTCAAAGGGGAAGATATATAAGTGAAAATCCCTATTGTTTTAGAGGGAGATGTGAAGAGGATATTGAGAAGATTGTATTAGAAAATCTACTCTTAGGTTGATGGATTTTCACATATGTTGACATCAATTCTGAAGGGGAGATTTTTGGAATTGTTTCTTCTGAGTTGTTGACATTCGTGTTTTTTCATTGATGTCAACATATGTTTTAGTTGGATGTATTAGTAGTTTTAGAAAGACTGGTTATCATTGGTAGATGTGAAATTGATATATCTATGGATAGTGTATGGCATATGAAAATATGCAAGCATGCATCTGTGTAGAGGAATGACTTTATACCTTATTTCTAAGGTTTCTAGATCTTATGTTGGTATTTTCATGAGTTATATTTGTTTTGGTAAGGACTCGTTACAGAGCAGTGACATGATCATGACATATATGGTCTCTATATTTTTGGGATAATTTTGATGCGAGCATGAGATATTTAATACAAGTTTAAGGAATAATAAAAGATATAGAAGAGAACATTTATTTTTATTCTTTGGTCACCAGATTATTGATGACATCAGCTGAGGTGTGTGGACTAGAAACTGTTAATCCCTAAGTTTTGTTGATGATTAGTGACCCACACTTAGTCATTTACTTAGGCAGTTTTAGTTGGTTAATCACTATGGCTGAGATAAACATTCAAGGCCAAGCAACATTGCCAAGCAAGTTTTAGGTTTCTAAGTTACATCATGCTGAGCCGAGTAGAATATTAAGTGCCGAGTGGCAGATATTTTTAGTGTGAAGCAAAATAGTTTTTGCATACATGTCAAGATTAATTCAAACTTTTATGTAAATGGTTTAGGTCGACTTGTATGAGATCTGAGCTCACATTTGTACACATTTAATATTTTTCTACTGAGTTAATTTCACATTTAATTGTTTTATACTATGCATGGCATGGAGCCAATCAAGAAATCAACATGCATTGGAGGTATAAACAGTAGATCTTCATCGTTGATCATTGATCTAGATCTCACTACCAGATCTGAAAAGATATATTAAGATTGCTTCTAACCCTAAAAGAGGTGTGTGTATTTATGAGAGAAAGAGATATACAGAGATGGGTTGTGTGTTCATGAGAGCTGAATAGTAAGTCATTGTGAGAAGAAGCCTAGATCAAGCAGAATGACAGAACATTGATAAGCATAGTAAAGACATATCAGATTGAGAGATCGTAGAAGGTATTGGAAAGAGAAGATTCGTCATCAGCATCTGAGTTCATAACAAAGGATCAATACTTGGAACATTATAACAAGTGTATCAGGTTAAATCTCTTAACAGAGTGGTTTTAGCAGACCATTTCAAATCTCTTAGCTGAGTGCTTACTTTACCAATTGTTGAAATCCTTTAACAAGGTAGATTGTAATGATCTTTAGTTCTTAATAGAACAAACCTTTAACCAGGTAGATTGCATGTTTCAATAAAACTTTTGTAGCCCTAACAGGAACACTTTATTGCTGCAGTAGTGAAGATTTTGTGGGTGTCATCCCCACCCCAATTTTACCTATTTGGGTTTCTAGTTTACAAAAATTGTGTGTTATGAGTTACATATTTGATGTTATGGATGCTATCTGATTTTAGGTTAAATTCATATATGTATGAATGTGAATCAATAAGTTTTAAGTGGTTAAGTTTTAAGATATGATTCACCCTCCCCCCCTCTCAATATCTTGCATTCCCATTCTTGTACTTCCAACAATTGGTATAAGAGCACAATTCACATACAAAATATTTCAATCAGCTTGTGAGTACAGATCTTGAGATGGAGGTTTACAAGTTGGGAAAATTCATTGAGAATCAGAAGATTGAGATTGAGCTAGCATTACATCAGCTTGAGATAGTAAGACATGAATTGAAGAAATCATTGACAGCTAGGAAATATTTGGCCAAACAAATGAATGATACTCATTACCAGGAAGATGACACTACAAATCTATTCTAGAATGGATATTCTACTGAGAGCGATGCAGCAATTGCAAATCTATTGGAAAAGAACAATGCACTATGTGAAGAAGTTAGAAACTTGAAAAGAGAACAAGAAATGTAGACAGTAAGACTATGTGAAGTATTGGAACAAAAGAAGAAAGCTGAAGATGACAAAACTATGGTAGAAGAAGATAAAAGAGTGATAACTATCAGACTTGATAAAAGGACCCATGATGTGCAGATGGTGACAATCAATCAGGTTGACATGGAAAATCAACTGCTACTTGCAAATTAGGAGATTAGTAGGAAAGATATGGAAATGATAAATCTAAGATCTGAGAATAATCAATTGAAAAATGATTTGAGATATAAGAAGGAACTTAATGAAAGGTTGAATAAACCTAATGAAGCCTTGACTCATTTTGAGAATCTGATGGAAGCATCAAGAAGGTCAAAGGATTCTTCTGGATTAGGTCACACTGGACCAAAGACATCTGCTGAGAAAGGAGAATCATCTAAGAATGGTGAAAGGAGGGATGCAAAGACAAAGCACAACAAGCCTATTTGCCACCACTGTGGAAAACCAGGTCATATAGAAAACATTTGTTGAAGCAAGAAAGGTAAGTCCAATCCTAAACTTAAGTTTAATGGTTACTATTTTAATTGCAATAAATTTGGACATAAAGCACATGAATGTTGGGCTGAAGCAAGTGATGCACTCCGCAAACCAAGATTTAATGGTTATTGTTACAAGTGTCAAAAACATGGTCATAAGGTAGAAGACTGTAGATCCAATGCTAAACAAAAATGGAAATCAAAGACACAAACATAAGAATCTAAGAGAGGCAACACTTACAACTGGGATTATAATACAAGGTAAAGTTATCATTATTGTGAAGAATATGGACATGCACCTAAAGATTTCTTAAAGACACATGTCAGAGGGAAATCTAAGAGTTGGATGAATGGAAGCTTAGTCTGTTTCAGTTGTTTGAAGATATGTCACACTAAGAGAGAGTGTACGACAAGAGTTCCTGCTCCTACTATTGAATAAATAAGAGCACAGATGAACCGGACATGGGTAAGGAAAATCGAGTCAAGCAACAGTGAATCCACTGAAGCCGAGGTCACCCAATCCAATGGATCAAGTGATCACACCATCTCCAACTAAGCAATAGAGGTATGTAAGGAACTACATTTAAATTTCAAATCTTACATCAGTTCCTAATATGTAAATGTGCCAAAGTCCATATCTGCATAAGTTAAGATGTACCAGGACATGTTTGTGACTAGTGCCGAGAAGAGTTATTTGCACTATATGTGCCAAGTTGGTTGGCCAAGTAAGTTGTGATGGCCGAGTGTGGTAAGCCGAGTGGTATGCAAGTTGTGTTAGTCATCCTATGACAACTGGGTTGCACTAACCTAATGGGAAAAATATTTAATGCTTACCTATCTTGACCTTTCAAGTCTATATAAGGATGAACGGTCTATTATTCACTTTTACCTTGCAATTTTCAGCATTTACAGAGTGATTGAAGAAGTTGTAGAATTTGATCTTGGCAAAGTATATTTTGATAATTTCGTCAGTGTGTTGTTGGCAACCCTAAGTTGAACAGTGCGAAGTGATTGCTTACCGAGGTACTCTGTTCTTCATTTTTGAACCCTAACTTCAAGAGATTATGGTTGCAATTTATTTCACACTAGTCAAAGGAATGGACGAGGATCTGAATCAAATTAAGCTAGTAAGGAGTGATGCATGCGCACCACCAAACTTTCATGCCATTCCAGAAAGTGCAATTTTGAGTGATTTGAATGGAGCCCTCTCGTCGATCCCATGAAAGGTACTTATGATTCATGATGTTAGATCCTGCTACATGGTTAAAATTGGCAAAGTGGGTGATAGAGAATTGAGAAAATCATATGACAAGTTGTGTGAAAATGGAATTTTGAAAGATGAATTCAAATACTTAGCCGACAAAGGGTTAACTCGTGCCCTAGATTTTCTAACAGAATTCAAGGATGAATGGATTAAGGTTGTCCAAAGCCAAGTTCATAATATGCATAGGTGGCTGGACAATGGACTAGTAAAGATCACAAAAGAAATTATTCATAGAGTTACTGGGTATCCTATTATCAGTGGTAAATGAACTATGAGAGACCAAAGTAAAGAAGAGATAACAGCTAACACTAGAGCTATTTGGAACAACAAAGGAATGAGTATCTCTACAATTAAAGATTTGGAACTTGATTTTGGAGTGAGAATGATTTCTCAAGCTCTATTAGTCAAGCCGACTAGATAGTGTTCCCTGTACAGTCATGGACCAGGCATGGAAGATAGTCAAAAAGAATCACACCTATGATCTTGCCGAGCTATAGTTGATACAACTAACTGAGAGCTTACTATAAATCAAGAAAGCCAAAAGCTCATCATGTAAGTTTGGCTCTTTGTTAATGTGTATATTCTTCTATGTAGAAAAGTCATTTTCTACACTAGGAAATATTGTCTGGAAGAAGGATAGACCCATCACTTTATAGATTAGTGAATGTATTCAGCAATTAGGCAATAATTTCAATGGTATTATGGGAATTTATTTTGTGGAATTCAAAAAGAGAATGAGGTTGAGGACCAGAATTCCCAATTCACTTGTGGAGAAGCACTATGAAGAGATATGTTTCTTAGTGGATACAGACTACACCTATATTCAGGCTATGACACCGAGGGTATCATGGCTGGAGCCATTTCCCTATGAAGTTAATATTGATGAGGCATCAGTAGCTATCACAACACTCCTAGCAGAGGAGATTGATACTAAAGCTAAAAGATTCATAAATTATAATGAAGCAAAGGAAAAGATTTTGATGAATCTTAAGGCAGGAACCATTAAAAGAAAAAGGAAAAATATTGTGAGAAATCTGAAAAAGATGGTTGGCTTGCAGAGTGATGAAGACCTAGAGGATACACGTCTAGAAATTTCTACTAGACAAGGAGAAGATGTATCTGAGGAACAAGAAGTAGAAGTCAATGAATCTAAAGAAGAGATCATTGGTAAGGCAAAAGGGAAGAGGCCAGCAGTAGAAAAGGTAGAAAATCTGAGTAAAGAAAAGCCTAGAGTTACCCCTCCCATTGTAAATCATCCAAGGACAAGGGCATCTACTACCACATCACCAGTAGAGAAAACAAAAGATTATGCAAAGAAGATTGGAGAACGTAGTTCTGGATCAAGGAAAAAATTTACAACAAAGGCTATGCTGAGCCTACAAGTTAAGAAACCAAGAAGGAAACCAAATTTGGATCCAGAAAGTCATAGGGACAAGACTAAAACTGATGAACCCAGCAACATACCAACAACACCATTCAAGAAACCCACATATATTAATGAGGTATGTGAAAATTTGAGAAATTATGCAGGGTTATCTAGTTTTAAGTTTATAAGGTATGACAAATTGAAGGTAGAAGACAAGCATAAGGTCCAGGAAGCTCTCCTAGACATGATGTGTAATTTCAAATTAACCCCTACAGAAATAGGAAACAATTTGTCGAGTGAGTTGTATGAATTTACATCTGGAAAGTGGGAATTTACACTCACAACTGAGAGACAAATAAGAGAAGCCACTTTAGCTCAAGTCATTCCTGAGCTAACCAAGAAATAGAGAGAAAAATTTGTTGAAGAGTATAAGCACAAATTTTAACCTAAACAGAGAGGTTATGCTATTTTGAAGAATGACATTGAAGCGATAGTACAACAGAGTACTAAAATTTGGAAGGAAAATTTTGGATTGATTCTTCCAAAAGAAAAGAAAACTAATAAAGGAACATCTGAGCCAAAGGATGAAGACATTAAATCCACCCCTGTACCACACAAATCCATTGTTCACATTTCAACTGAGCCTCAGAAGAATAGGAAAGATGCACAAGAACAATCAGAGATAGTTAACACTGTTGATCTGACTATTGACAGTCCAATTGATGTGACAATTGATGACTCTAGCAATCTGGATGTCGAGGGACTCAACTATTGAATCACCTATCAAGGCAACTGAGGCTGAAGAAGAGAAGAGTACACAAGGAGAAGAAAGAACCCAAAAGGAATCCAAGGATAAGGATGTTCAAGAAGAAGCAGAAAAGGAGAAACAATTGAACAAGAGGTAATTGTACAACATTCACCTATTTTAGAGGTTGTAAAATCAGTTCTATATAGTAGTGAGGAGATAAGAGATACAAAAAGTGAGCCTAAAGAACAAGAGGCAATGCAAGTGTTGGTTGATCTACCACACTCTGCATCATCAACTCCCACTAGAACTAAGACAGGAAGTATGCCTGATCAGCAGGAAATTTTGGCTGAACTTAAAAATGCAATGGTGTCAATTACTGAATCTAGAAAAGGTATTGTAGAAATGAAGCCAAGTAGTAGTTCACCTGAATTCAAGAGGAGGAAAGTTATGAGGAAGAAGTCTCCGATTCTAGATGTCACATTAGATGAAGTTATTGTAATTCCACCATGGGATCCCAATGTTTTGTCTTATGAACAGATTGAGACTCTTCAGGAGTTACCTAAGAGGAAGAAAAGATAGGAGGAACTGGAAAGGGAGAAAAAGCAAAAGCAACTGTTACATGACATCAAAGAAATATTTGTAAAATTTTTTGACATGGAAGATGAGAACCCTCAATCCCCTATTCTTGAATAGTTAGTTCACATTGTGAAAAAGGTAAATGATGACAATATTGAAGCCAATGGGAAAATGTTGCAAGGGTCGGAGAGGAAATTTGAGAACAAGGTACTTGAAAAAGTCTCAAGAGAGATTGCAATAAAACAGGTTAAACTTTCTTCTCTAGTAGAAATTTTAGAGGGAGTTGCAACAAATGTTTATTCTTTATATAAGAGGTTATCTGATGTTGAATTCTTCACAAAGGATAATCTACAGGCTATAGAGAAATTGAAACTTTACCTAAAGTCAACCGGAAGTTCACTGAGTATGGATGCTAGCACTAGCTCCTTACATTTTAACATGCTGACTTATGCACAAAGGAGGGTAGCCAAGCTCATGGCTGAAGATGGTCAGATTAGCACCAAGTTGATTACTATTCAGAAAAGTCTGATACCTCATCTGGAGGTCATTCAAAAAGAAATTTCATCTGCAAACAAATTGATTAAGAGAGATTCTCATCTCTCCACTATAGAAAGCTTAGTAAGTCTAGCTACCAAGCTAGAAGTGAAAATAGAGGTTATGAAGTTTGTCAAGGACAGTTGGGACTCTGCATTTGAGTCTACCTTACAACTTCATAAATAGTTTTTGGACAAGTATAACTTGACCCCACCAGCAATCAGTGACAAAAA
>MU223655.1:2588404-2659158 GCA_018584345.1 Thuja plicata
TCCACCATTTGAGGTTTACTTGAAACATAGTGAACTATCTAGGTAATACCTGCCTGAGTATGTGGAGCTCAAAAATGAAGAAGGATATTATTCAATCCTTAGCAATTAGCCTTTCTCTTGTCAAAAATGAGTTTTCATTCAAGTATAATCAGTATACTCTCATTTTAAGGTTGTGATACAAGAAAAAGTGCTAACAATCACCATGGGACTAAACATGAATATAAATAGTGTAAAGGAGGATGAGGGGACCATAATTGATCCCCTATTTAAAAAAATTAAAGACCAACCTATTCCTAAAGTAGAATGGATTAAGAAAGAGAAGGATGACATTGAACTGAGAATATTTGTAGTGATCAAAAGAATTAAAGATTGGCTCAGAAAGAAAAAAGTGAAAAATACTCAATATTCTAAAACATAAGTGTCTAAACCAACTCCTAAATCATGTGCCTCTACCGTACTTTCTAATGAAAATGTTAAAACTTGTGATGCAGGTAAGTCCAAAACTAAAGCCCAATAATCAAATGTAGATAAATAATCCACCTGTGTTTCCATTATTGGCTCATCTGCATGAGTTACTAGGTCTAAAGCAAAGGAAAACCATGAAGGTGGAGCCGGTCAGTGAGGAGATGATCAACTTAGATTCTAGAAAGAAAGAAGGAAAAGAAAAGAGTCACTAGTTTACTAGTCCTCAACAAATGGATATGGACCAATTAACAGATGATATCCCCATCCTTGATGATTGAATGGCGCTGATCAATCTGACTCTAAACCAGTCTATTCCTACTAAGAGTTCATCTGATGGTACCCCGAGGTGATTAGAGGCCTCGATCAACAAAAAGAAAAATGTAGTACTAGTTTCCCTTCCTCTTGAGGATATGGTTAGCAACTATGTTGTTAAAACATCAAATCTAAAGAATTTAAAGACCAATGACATATGGTGAGGTTGTGAGCCCTACAACTAAAGACTACAATGTAGAAGAGGTGGACTTAGGTGTTGGAGACAGGGATGCAGATAACCATCACTTTGAGGTTTCCACTAATTAGATGTTGGCTAGATCCTAGAAGGATGGAAAAGACAAATGTAAATTAAAGTAAGAACTAAGGCCATGACAAAATAAATTGATGCCATAAGTAGTTCCAGTCCACACCCTATCTCCCAAGCTCCTCATTCATTCGACCCCTACTCTCCAGCAAGCAATAAATTATTGAAATAGGTCTAACAAGGCTGGATGATAATATAGGTTTTTGATGAGTGGGTAGAAGGAGTGGTCAAGGATGGAAGGAAATTTATTCTTTATTCTAGAAAGGTATATGATGATTTTACCACACTTATTGGTGGAATAAAAATGCAAGCCCTTTCCTGGGAGACCAAAGAGGCTAAGTGGACAAAAGTCTTCATTCACATGTATGAAGTTTAGAGGTATGTGTTTACATAATTCTTGTCTGAAAAAGTCCTTAAAGAGTATTGAGGAAGGCTTGTTTTTTTCCTGGAAAAATAATATAGACTAGAGGAACTCAGTGTTTAAAGATGGCCGGGGAGAATTTACAAGATTGGAAAAAGAACTACAAAATCTTGCCCAATGCCTGTCGAATAATCTAAAATGTATTGATTTTATGTATGTTTGACATGGTGGCATTGTTGAACATGGTCATTAGGGAATTCAAAAAAGGAATGGAACAAGTGAAGAAAGGAAAAATATATAAATTGGAGACTTTTCAAAGTTGGTGAGAGTTGAGTCCCTACTCTAGCTATGTGCTGAAATTTTCCAAAGTGCACAGATAGAGTAGCATAAATCAAAAGGGAAAATGTTACTTGGAAACAATGAACTATGCATATCAAGATTCCCAATTTTTAGGGAATTCAAGAATTCATGTCTTCTTACAAGGAGTGGAAGGTGATGCATGACACACTTCCAGATCACAGCCAGTCTGTGAACCCAGGTTGACCCATTGTAATTTAATGTGTTTCTTTATTTCTAGTTTCTCTCAAAAAGTGAAGGACAATTTCTCCCTACTTAATTTTAAATCTGTTTTAAAACTATTTTCTAAACTCTTCTCTCAGGTTATTTTAAAACCTCAGATGTATTTGGATGGTTTAAAATAAAAATCTATATAGCTAGATGCATGGATATGTTGGGGGTTCTGAAATTTTGATTTTGAAAATCAATAGACTTATGTAGTTTGTGAAGGTTTTGAAGTATATTTCGAATATATCTTTTATCTTTTAATAAAAAATAGATCGATCTTTTTGGCTTAACTTAGATTTATGTGTTTGATTCTATGGGAATGGAATTTCCTTTGTGAGTTATCATTCTTAGCTAGCGCATTTATCTTATATTCAAATATATACAGATAGATGTTCATGATGTGGTTTATTGGTGATGAATTTAAAATGATTTAATTCAGTGATATACATAAAAGTATTACTTTCTAGAATTTAATTATTATTTTAATAATTAGAATTATGTTTTCATTTCATATTAATGAATGGATATTTGTTACCTTCTATTATTTGTGGTTAAAGGCATGCATGTGTGTTAGTTTAGAAATCATTCATTAGAATATCTTATAAGGGAGTCGTACCTTTCAAAAATTAGAGGGAAACATATTGTTGTTTACCCAACTATTGTTAATAGATTTGTGTCTCTAAAGGAAGGGTTGGAGTCAAATAGTTACGATGTACAAAGTAGTTAAACTTTAACGACATAAAAGTGGTATTTGTTTTAGAATTTGAAAAGGATGTAAACTAATGAAATGTGTAAAAATTGGATGTAGTTTATGCCTATAATTTTTTTTTAAAACTTTGAATAAGAATTGACATAGTTTTCTAATTTTTGAAGTCCATTTTTTAATTGTTGAAAAATGCTGAAAATTGAGGGTCTAGTTCCCACCAACAAAATGTATGTAAATAATTTTTTTTTTCCTCTGATTTCATAATATGTTTTAGACATGTACAGCTAGTGCAGAAAAAAAAAAAACAAAGATTATTTTTTGATATATATTTTGTCTGTTATAACTATTCAAAGTCGAAGTTACCCGAAATTAACAGTTTTTGTCTCCTGCCTAATTTTCCCTAGCAAATCTACACAAAATATATAAAAAATTATATATTCTTGAATAGGACTCTCTCCTCTAGTGTTAAATATAATTTTTTAAATTTTTTGACATGATTTGTTATTTTTTTCCTTTTTTTCTAACGAGCATGTTCTTCAATGTTAAAATACCTACTTGGATTTTTTTTAAACTTATAATATATTATATTTAATCAAAATACTATAAGAGTTATGTGACCATAATCTAGACTCTGAGCTCTACAAAAGGGTATTTTTAGATTTTGAAAACAATTCAGTTGTGGCTGACAAATAAGCCCCAGAAATGACGTGTTTCAAATTTTCTTTTTTTTGCTTATTTGGCTGCCACATGGGATGCCACATAAGTAGTTTCGGTTGAAGCAGGTTCGACTGAAACTAGGTCCGACCAAGCACAGTCGTGTGGATGACCATGACCCTCAAAGTTGATATATATAAAAGTTTTTTTTAAAATTTAAAAGAAAATATCAGTTATTCCGACTTAAAAAATAATTTTTTTATAAAATCATTTTTTTAATTGTTTTTAAAGCGTATTTTTGGGTGTTAAAGAGCAACTACGAATTAAAATTATCGAGGAGGTTTGTATTATTTGCAAGTCTTTTTTAACTTTGTTTGAGATTTTTTACAAGGTTATGGCAGTACTTAATTCAGATATGCTTATCCCTTGAAGTGTGACACAATTTGTGAAGTCTATTTTATGTGAGAAATAAGAAGATTCAAATGAGTTCAAAGTACAATGTATAAAGAGTGCATGTAGTGATTGTGGAGTTTTACATAAATTTTCATTGCAAATTCAAAATATTAATGTTGCAACGCCATTTTTTGTGGAAGATATTTGAATATGAGACATACCGAACTAAGAGCAAAGATGAATCCAAAATAATTATATTGAAGGAGAGTGAATTTTCCTACCTTGATTTTATGACCAGGTTTCATACTTCATTTATCCACATATCCATCATTGTCATGGTGCAAGATGGCAAGCTAAAAAGTTTCGTGATTCCAAAAATTATTTTCCGCCTATTTGTATTCTTTCAGTTGTATATTTCTCTGAGAACTATACATTCTCCCCTCAATCAGAGCTTAAGGCTCAATATTATCATTCTGACCAAGTTGCAATATTTGTACAAGTGACATATAGACATGCACAATTTGATTTGGAAGAGGTAGAAAGCACCAATCCAAATGAACACATTATCATCAAGGAGGTTCATTTCTATATCAACGATGATAAGGTTCATGATAGGAGCTATGTGGCTCATTATTTTGCAATGTATTTTGAAGATATTGAAAATCACAGGATAAAGGCTTCACAACAGTGGATTTGGTCTGATGGTTGTGGAGGTAAGTGTATGCACTTCAAGTCATTTTCAAATTCTCATTGATTACTTGTTAAATTATTATGTGATCATAATCTTGCATATGTAACAAGTTAATCTTGCAGGACAATTTAAATTTGCAAAAGCCTTTAATTGGCTAGCTATGCAACATGATAGATGTAATGTTAAGTTCATGTGGAAATTCTTTGAAAGTGGACATGGAAAAGGAAAGCACGATGGAGTAGGAGCATGTGTGAAGCATGCACTTTGCCAACATGAACTTGCAGGTACAAATGGTGTGAACAGTAGTTAAATATATATATCTAGATATTTAAGATAGTATAATTTACACTTAGATGTATTTGAACTTTAAACTGATAGTTTAGAAACTTACAGGTAACATGATAAAGAATTCAAAGAAAATTGTTGAATGGTGTAAAAATAATTTTGCTATTCGGGAAACCAAATACAACAAATGTTATTTTTGGGAAGTGAAAGGTAATTTATAGTTTGTAGGCAAAATCTAAATTAAAATTTAATTTCGTGTTCATCTATGTTATCATAATTGTTGATTTAAATATGTACAACTTTCATTTCATATTTGTAACAAATATAGACTGATCTAATCCTTATAATTGTCAAAGGATTGTTGGTATTATAAGTTTACATCAATTGATGAGTACCAGACAACACAAGCCTCTATTGATTCAAGTAAGAGAAAAATCATGTTTATGTGTTGATCGCGTTGAGGACAATCCAATGAGTCAATGTCAGAATATTGAAAATGGATATGCTTCACAATGGGATATGAAGGATTTAATCAGAATGCCTCCTTATGAAGATGATGAAATTGAAATAAACATGCATGATCCTATATATTCAGCTAATTATGAGTGTGTTTCTGATTTAGTTGTTACATGTGCATGCACATGTACATGAGCTTTTATTTAAATTTAATTTGTTGTACTTTTGATTTGAATTTAATATCTAATCCACATTTGTATCTAGGTGATATTTTTGCTGTGGTTGTGGATCTTGAAAATGCTGAAAGTGTAAATTATTATCTACTAAGAGGCACGAAAGCAAAATACAAATTGCCAGTACAAATTGTAGATGGTGATGGAGAATCATATCCGACTAGTTCAGTTGTTATTGAAGGAACGTATTATCAGCAAGTAAAGATAATAAGAAATGGTGTTCAATTTATTTAATATATGTATGGTAAAAAGTTCTACATTATAGTCACTTGGTTATAGCAACAAAGTTGCAATTTGAGACATTGCAAAAAAGAGGATGTGGCAATCAAAAGTGGAGGTTTCCTATTGAAGAACATGAAATTTTTTTGGAGATAATAAAGACTGAGAGGATCCAGACTATATGTATCAGGAGCTTTAGGTTATGATTCTTTTTGTAGCTCTCGTACTTTCATATTTGAACTCTACAGTTTGAACTCTTACTTAATGTATTGGATATCGGATATATGTTATTGAACTCTACAATTTGAACTCTATAGTTATGCATGCTTGGTATATTATGTATTCTTTTATAGTGTAAATTTTGATGGTTCAATGGATTTAATATATATAGCTTTAATGCATGTTGTTATATATTTATGTGTTAATGTGTATGCTCTGATACCTCCCCTTAAGACATCCCCTTAAGACATTCCCTTTTATATTATTTTAAATTAGTTACATGAGAAATTGAATAGATTAGTTAATTGTATTTTGATGGTTCAATTCATTTATTATATTGCTTTTATGCATGTTGTTATAGATTTATGTATTAATGTGTATGTTTTTATATCTCCCCTTAAGACATGCCCTTTTAGATTATTTTAAATTACTTACATGACAAATTGATTAGATTTGTTAATTGTATTTTTATGGTTCAATTCATTTATTATATTGCTTTTATGTATGTTATTATAGATTTATGTGTTAATGTGTATGTTTTTATACCTCCCCTTAAAACATCCCCTTTTAGATAATTTTAAATTACTTACATGAAAAATTGAATAGATTACTTAAATGTATTTTGATGGTTCAATTCGTTTATTATATTGCTTTTATGTATGTTGTTATAGATTTATGTGTTAATGTGTATGTTTTTATATCTCCCCTTATGACATATCCTTTCAAATTATTTTAAATTACTTACATGACAAATTGAATAGATTAGTTAATTGTATTTTGATGGTTCAATTTGTTTATTATATTGCTTTTATGTATGTTGTTATAGATTTATGTGTTAATGTGTATGTTTTTATACCTCCCCTTAAGACATCCCCTTAAGACATCCCCTTTTAAATTACTTTAAATTACTTACATGAAAAATTGAATAGATTAGTTAATTGAATAACTTAGTTACTTACATAAAAATAACTCTAAAATATGAAATAACTCATTCATATATTAAATGTTTAAAAGTAACATGTATTTAACTCATTCACATGTATTTAACATACATACTTATATCAAACGACTAAAATGAACATGTATATATGTAATGTCTAAAATATGAAATAATTCATTCACATGTATTTAACATACATACATGTATGAAATGACAAAAATGAACATGTATATATGTAATGTCTAAAATATGAAATAACTCATTCACATGTATAACATACATACATATATGAAATGATGAAAATGAACATGTATATATGTAATGTCTAAAATATGAAATAACTCATTCACATGTATAACATACATACATATATGAAATGATGAAAATGAACATGTATATATGTAATGTCTAAAATAACATACCAACATATAACATGTAAATTTATAGGTCTGAAATAACTCGTAGATGAAATGTCTAGAATATAGATGTATCTGAAATAACATGTATGTATATGAAATGTCTACAATATATCTATGAGCTGTGAAATATATAAAGTAGCATAATTTCTCAACTAGGACCATGTCCTAATCTGGGACTTGATGATGGTCCACCTCCTCCTGATCTCTGTGTGCAATAAAATAAATATACGTGTCATGGATACACACTTGTATAATAAACTAAATATTCATGATCATAGAAAAATTAAGTTTGAAAAAACATGTAAATTTACCTGTCTGTCATGATGCACAAGATCGCCAGGAGTCTGTAAATCTCCATATCCATGCTCGACACTATCCAGAATACTCTGGAGAGAATATATATATATATCAAAATTTTAATTCAAATTATTTATGTCATTTACATGTGTAATTTTTATATAAATACATCAAAATTTAAATAAATATATACTGTAGCAGCACGTATTTCTCTCCTGATATTGCTCAACTCTGAATCATGTAAGTCTGAATCATGTAAGGACACATGTGAGGGATCAATATGGTCATTTGCAAGCAAGATGGTAAAAAGTTGATGAACTGGATGTGATGAAGTGGCTTGGGTAGATTGGTGAGGTGCATCCTCCTCAACTACAGTCTGCTGAGGAGTTGTAGGTGGTGCAGGAATATCCTCCTATCTCTATGCACCCTGATAACCTGATCCAGTAGATCTGCTAAGAATGGTGGGGATAAATGTTGGGACATCCTTGAGAGGAACCTCGCAAATAATCTGTATAGTCTGATATGCGCAAAGTAGATCACTGGCTAAATATGCGCTCGTACAATACAACTGGTCCAAATCTGATATAGCTGCAACCTCAAAGGGAGATGGTATATCTACTATACAGTATAGATCATCAGTAGAGGATGCAGCTAGTGTAGGTGGAGGAACACTAGAATGGGAATGCAACATGTATCTCCCTAAATTATTAGATGACATCTCATGAACCTGTGTCGTGATACTCGCGATACTAGAAAATACATATGTCATGATACTATGATCACGTATAGTCTGTCCTAAAGCTGTCATTTACAAACCTTTTGGTATGACCAAAATATTTGGATCCACCCTTTACCACTTATTAGCAGGCACTGGGGCATTAGGCCCTCTGAATCTATCTAATAATCTCCCCATCCCCTACTGAACATGACCAGGAAAATCTATGTAATCAACATCTTGATGCAAATGAAATTCTATGAACAATTGTTTGCAAAAATATAGTGGAAGGCCATCCTTCTGGGGCCACCTATGATGAGCATCCAATAATCAAGGATATATAAACAGTCCAAAAAGGTCATCCTCACACCAAGTAGTCATATAACATTTGACCTGCGCTCTGTGTCGGTAAAAATGAAACATGGTCTTCACCATAGCGGTGGAGACCTCTGACTCAATCTGTCTATACTTCACAGTGCCAGTAACGCTATGGGAAAGAGAAGTATAGAATGTATCAATAGATATACTATCATAACGGTTGTATGATTGAGCTGTGTTAATCATACGAACCAAGTGCTCTCTAATGACCTTCACCCTATCCCTATTAGGGAGGGTGGTGGATGACTAGATACCTTGATCAAGAACCTCAATAACTCTTGTCATTCGAGCTATGGTACTGGAAAATAAATCCTCCCTTCCCTGTCTAGAATCATTCAATCTATGAGAAGAGCGAGAAATACAACCACCGTGTACACTGGCATCTCTAGAATCTATAGGTGATGTCCCTCTACCTGATGCCATGTGATAGAAAAAACAAATGTATATTCTCGAAAGTATAAAGAAGAACATATGTCTAGATCAAGCTGCACATGTACATGGTCCAATTCTAATTTAATTATATATTTTTAAACACATGTGTTACAAATAAATAAATTAGAAAACACTTGAATGCATATACATTTGAAATAAAAATGATTTAAAATCATATATACATACATGTGTATATATTTTCTAATGAAAAGAGGTTTTTAGTTATGGATCAATTTTGTCTGTAGGTTTACAACTAGCCTAGTTGAATGTAAAATAATGTTTCATGTTTAGGTTTAGGGATCAACTTGGTTTATTTATCAATTAGGTTTAGGATTAATTTGTTTGTGGTTAGCTCTTTCATGTTGGTTTCTACCACAATCTAGTTGAAGGTCGGGCTTCATGTGTTGGTTGAACATGTTAGGGTTTATGTTTATGATTAATTTCTCAATTGGGTTTAAGGATATACTTTTAAATTAGGTTTACACGGTGAGGGTTCATATATGTTTGTTTAGTGTCAGGGTTTATGTTGGTTAACATGTTCTAGTTTCATGTTAGTTTCTAGGTAATGCCATGTCACATGATAGATAAAATAGATTTAAAAAAACACTTCAATACATGTATGTTCGAAAGAAAAATTCAATTTAGCATGTTAATTTTTATGTTGATGTATGTTTCAGTTTCATGTGTTGGTTTCATATTAGGTTTCTGTTAGGGATCAATATGGCTAGGGTTTCATGTTAGGGTTCATGTTAAACTTTATGTTAAAATTCATGTTTCAATTTCATGTTAGGGTTCAAGACGTTGGTTTCATATTAGGGTTTCACATGTTAGGGTACAATGTTATGTTTAATACATGAACATTACATAATACTAATATCTTGTAGTAAATTTTCCAAATGTTTTGTAACATTTTGCTAAGGTTTTCTTAGGGTTCATGTTAGGGTTCAATATGGTTAAGGTTTCATGTTAGGGTTAATATTAGAGTTTTTAAGTTGATTTATGTTTTAGTTTTATGTTAGGGTTAATTTGTTAGAGTTTATGTTAATTTATGTTTCAGTTTCATGTTGGTTTTATGTATTGTAATATTTTCCTAATGTTTTGAAAATATTTAATAAAAAAATTTAATTAACTAAATAACATTTTTCGTAATGTTTTGTAGCATTTTCCTAATGCAACATTTTCGTAGTGTTTTGTAACACATTCCTACTGTTTTGTAATATTTTCCTACTATTTTCTAATATTTTCCTACTATTTTGAAACATTTGTAATAAAACTAAATTAATTAAGTCAGTAACTAACATATAAACTTAATTCAAAAAACATTAAATCTACATAAAACTATATTGTATATTTTCTAAAATTAAAAATAACAAAATTAAAACAAAAAACATCAAATAATAGTGCAACTACATTAATTTAAGTAAAGAAAACATAAAAACATTTTAAAAAAAAACCAACCTATTTTGGGCCGAAGTACCCTTAATCCACTCCGCAATTCTCGGAAGGCGCTTAGTGCAAATGAGCCGCTCAAACCAAATTTCAGCCTATATAAAAATTTTAAGGGTTCTAGCCAAAACTGTTTCAGCTAGACCAGTTTCGGGCGAAACCCGTCTGCCACATCGACGCCACATGGTGCCACGTGTGTGCCATGTATGTATAGCTAGACATGTTCCAGCCGAAACTGGTCTGACCAAAACCACCCAGATAGTCCTAAAGTGTGACACAACTCTGTACTTTTACCCTACATCATTTATTGAAGGGAAAATATGTTAGCCAACAGATTTTGGTGACTCTAATCGGGACTCTAGAAAACATATTTAAAAAAAATCATTGCCAATTCAATGAAGAATAATGCTACTACCACATGAAAGTATTTTTCTTTTTCTTTAACCAAATCTTGGTTTCCAAGATAACCAAGAAGATAAAATCAGCTAGTTGAACACTATAGCTTGGTGAACCAGAATGAATCTCGCAGTTTATAGGAGAGAAAATTTTGTACTAGAGTGAGAGGAATATTTAGCTGCAAATCTGAAATTCTTGATGAATTGGAAAAGGAGAAGGGAAGAGAAAAATCAAATTAAAAATCAAGTCCCTAATCATGAACAACCTATAAATAAATAGATAATCATTGGGGTTTGATCTAACAAATGAGATTCTAGAACATATACACGATCACAATGAAGACAAGAGGTGAATAGATCCTATTTTTGAAGAATTAAGATATTTGAGTTTTGCACCTAGTCATACTCCCTTTTGAAAAGCAAGAAGTAGACCCTCTTCTCCCCCTAGGACTTCCAAATCCCCCACTTTCCAATATTTAACTATGCATAGTATTGGTTTACCTATCATTAATAATCTTCCACCTTTTCCACCTACAATGGCCCAACTTTGGGGATCAACAATAGGACCCTTGAACCTAGGGGCTAATTTCAATGAATTGCCTAAAGGAGCAAAGAATACCTTGGCTAAATTTAGTGGTGATGAAAAAATATAAATAGATGAGCACTTGAATACTTTCAATGTGCCATGTGGAGTGTTAAGAATTAAACATGAAGACATATCCATTAGTCTCTTTGTCTAGACTTTGACTGGTGCATCAACATATTGGTTTTACCATTTGCCCAATTGCTCTTTCACCAATTGGGACAATATGAAAATTGCATTCGAGGATAGGTTCAAGAGTGCAGATGAGGAATATACATTATGGGTCTAATTGACTCAATTAAAGAAGGAGATACATAAATAAATGAGGGAGTATATGGAAAATTTCAATAAGATAGTTCATAAAATCCCATCCGCTAAGTGGCCAATAATTGAAAACTAGAAAGGTTTCTTCCTTACTTTAATGTCACCTAATGTCGGTTTTCATCTTAGGAGAGCAAGATTGACTATTTTAGCAACAACTCAAGCGATTGAAATTGAGATAGAATATGATCTCATTATGGATGTAAAATGGTGAAGAGAGGTTCAAACACCAAATGTACAATATTCCACCTCTTCTAACATAGTGGTGCAAAGAGAAGTAAATGATATGATTAATTTGAAAAGATACATTCCAAAGGAAAGTACCTCCTATCAATAACCTTGTCATGGTATTGGTAGGAGGGATTTAAATCAAAATAATCCTCACAAAATATTACAACTTTTGTCCACACAGAGAAGATTATCTATTGAAGTATCCCTTGACAAAAGGGTTTTCTGCACTTTTCACCTTACCACTGAAAATTATGGAGAAACCTATCCAGATATGATAAGACACATTGAAATAGAAGTGTTGGAAAGTGGTTCATTCAAGAATTTTATGGAACACTTTAGGTTTTTTAATTATGGAAACACATCTAGTATGGGTAGTCGCTTGGTGTAAAACATAATTTTAGAGTTACCGCTTGCTAAATGACTAACTCCAAAAAGTAGAATTATAGAGTACAATAGTAAACTTGGTCAACGAGCATAGTATATGGAAACTGAAGGCATGTAAGCTTAGGAGAAGCTATTTTTGGATGTATATAACCTTCAGTAAAGGTCTCTTATGTTTAGGTGTTGATCTTAGTAAGTTACAATATGTTGAAGACATATTGTATCATCTTAAAATGGAAACACTTCCATGTTAAGACTGTTTAGCATTCCTTAGGGGGTGTTTTGGGCCATCATCATGTTGTCCTCTGAATTTTTCCCCTTTTCCATCTTCTGATCCTATTTAGGACCCTGATTGGGCCTCTGTGGGCACTGTTTTCCCCACCTAGCATATTTTCCAGGGGTCTTGACCTAGTTCAATGTCATCCTTGACCCTGACCTAGGTCAGGGTCGACCTTGACCTTGACCCATGTCCCCCTTTTCCATTGGAAAGTTTGTCGGATGTGGGGGGAAACTCAAAATTATATTTTCCCATTTCCAGGTCGGTTGTTTTGGGTTTCAAAGTAGCAACTCTTAAAAGATATTTAATATAGGTCCACATCTAGGTGTATAGGCCTAATTGGAATTTAATCTACTATGTTGACCTCTCTATAAGTTTGTGCCCTAGATTTTTATATAAGGAAGCCTCCCTCCTCTCATTTTCTAAGACCAAAAAAGGACTAACACGGAAAAAATACTTAAGACACGAACGTATCATCTCATCTACGCATGATTATCACATGCTGTCATGCCTCCAAGAGTTCAAATCAAGGTTTTCAAGTATTCTTCTCAAGCATTCAAGTTATCCATTGAGGATCAAGGATTCCTGAATTCAAGCCTTTGAAGGGATTTGGTTCAAGCATTCAAGATTTATCATTCAAACCCTAGATCTATCCATCATGGTGGTGTAATCTTCTTTCAAGATCTTTTGTGCATCCTCAAGATTCATTCATTCTTCCTTCAAGGTGGATTCCAAGCATACAATAATGGAGGTTTTGATATATATTTATGGTTTTTAATGTTGAGTCTAAGATTTAATATTAAGATACTTGTTTACATTTGAAATACAATTGCATATCTATTGAATATCATAGCTTCATTGTTAGTTCTACTTCTACTACTTGCTAGCATTCTGTATTTCAATTTTGATTTCAAGTTTAATTCATAAATTGGGGTTTGACTAAGGCAAACCCCTCCCCTAACAAACAAAACCATTTTTCTTGCAGGTACAGGTATGGAAGAACTAATCATAGAATAGATTTGGATACCCTTTTTTGGCAAACTTTTGGGATCCACAAACATAATTTCTATCAGAGTAGTGCAGGTCAAGGTCGACATAAAGGTGTCAAGGTCAACCTAGAGAAGAAAAGGAAAATATTTCTAGGTTTTCTCCATCTTTGTATTTTGTTCCAGATCCGATTGCATAATTTCCAGAAATTGAGTAGAATTACCAGAAATAGGTATTTCTACATCTACAACATTTCAAGGTAAGTGTTTCATTTCATCCTAATTTTTCAGATCTATTGTTTTACTTTATAACTAATAAATTAGACCCCTTTTCCCCTCTTTATCCATAATCAGTTGATTCCTTTTCGCATTGATCGTCTCCTTTTAGTTAATCAATTAGAATCTCCTTGTCTTGGATTAGGAGGCAATATATATATCAAACACACATTCAAAACACACCCACACACACACACACACATATCTTACACATGCAAAGACAAAGTAATAGTGATACAAGACAAACGTAAGGTTGCAATTATTAAGGGAGTTTAATGCGGATTCCACATGATAAGTTCGATTCAGATTGACTATTACCTATTTTTTGATAGTGTATGATTGCCGACTTGGTATTTACTTATTATATAAGTGTTAACTCTATTTTTTGATGCATTGGAAGCTGACTTGACATATAATGATGTATATAGGAAGAGATTTTTGAGAAGCGAAGTGTGCATATGATGAAATATATGGTTGCGAATAGATGAATACATTATGATTTTAGAATCGAATAGATGGTGATGCAAGCTATAACTGGAACTACCTAAGCATAATAGATGCTTGTACTATTCACTATTGAGAAATCATATTTCTTATTGTATGAGCAGTGAGCTCATTATACCTTTAACAGGGTTTTTGTATTCCTCTAACAAGGAGATGTGCTTATGTAGTAATCATCTCCTAATAGGGCCAGGTCTCCTAACATGGACATAATACTTTTAGTACATATTTTTTGGTACCATCCCCACTAGGTTTTTCCCTTGGATAGGGTTTCCTTGACAAAAAATTTATGGTGTTATGAGCTCTATGTTTTATGTTTATGTTCTTTTCGTTTTAGAAAGTATCTACTTAAGTTGGAATTTACTAAGTTCATGTATAAAGTGTTGTAATATTTATTCACCCCCCTCTTAGTATTACTTAATCCTAACAGTTGGTATCAGAGCTATTAACCCTTGGAGAGAAAGTCTAACAGCTTAATGGAGATCAAAATGGATTTTGAAAGTTTGGAAGAAAACTTTGAAGTAGCTCTTGAAGACATTGATAAGGCTAAAGCAGAGAATGGTTACTTGAGATTCATATTAAGAAGAGCTAAGGGTTTCATAAAAAAACTAAAAGAGAAACTTGAACTATCCAGGAGTCAGAGACAAGATCTTATGAATAAGATAAAAGAGGATTCAGACAATGACACTTTAGATTAGATAAAATAGCTCGAACAAGATAAAGATACTTTGAAGCTTGACCATGAAACTACTTCCCTTCAGATGGCTAAAGAGATTAAATGGGTAAAGGATGATAGAAACAAAATTGAAGAAAACTTAAAATATACAAATACTCAGATGATATGAATAAAGACTTAACTTGATCACTACAAGAACAAGTATTTGGAGTTAGAGAAATATAATCAAATCATTAAAGGAGAACTTTTTGAGGAAAAGAAACATATTGAAAAACTTCATTCAAGAAGTGATAAGATTGATGAGAAGAAAGATAGAAATAAACCTAAAGGAGACATGACTAGAGTTGGCTTCAATGAAGCTGAATGTTCAAAGAGTCAAGAAGAATAATCAGATGTAAAGAATAATGGAGAAAGACCTACTCTTGAAGAACCAAAAGAACAGATTAGACATTTTAGAGGAATATGTTTTGGATGCAACAATATTGGACATATGAAGAGAGAGTATAGAGGTAAAGCTCCTTACAAACACTTTTTAGGATATTATTTCAATTGTAATGCATTTGGACACAAGAAAGTAGATTGCATGTAAAATTATCAATCGAGAATTAAGAAATATGACAATAGAGAAGGAACAAGACTAATATCACATGTTACAAGTGCAATAACTTTGGGAATATTGCAAAGTATTGTAAGTTGTAGATTAATTAGAATAGACCATGTCCTACATGCTACAAATTTCATAATCTAGGACATGTAGCAAAGTTTTGAAGATAAAATAGAACTGAGAATAGAAGTGCTCCTCCACCTATTGATTCAAATAAGAGTACTGGTGAATTTAAGAGTATTGTAGAAGAATTTAACATTCATTTTAGAAAAGGACACATAACAAAGTTTTGCAGATACATTGGAAGCTGACTCGACATATAATGGTGTATATAGGAAGAGATTTTTGAGAAGTGAAGTGTGGATATGATGAAATATATGGTTGCAAATAGATGAATACATTACAATTTTAGAATCGGATAGATGGTGATGCGAGCTATAACTGGAACTACTTAAGCATAACAGATGCTTGTACTATTCACTATTGAGAATTCATTGTAACAAAATGATGGGGAGCTACTCTCCTAGAGCTTTCTTTCTCTCTCCAAGACCTTCTCTTGGTCTTCCTTAGGATCTCTATCACTACCCTAGCTAGAGTATACCTCTCTGATCTCTAACACACTAGGAACTCTCCACCAACTTCAAACACTTCACTAAACCCTTCTCCATAGCCTTACTCCTTCATGGTTTCTTTGATCACCTAACCATCCAACTGGAATTCCCTCTTGTGAGTTGGTTCCTTGACCCTTTCCTAAGTCCTTTAAACACCCCTAGATCCAATATTTAGGATCTCTCAACCTAATTCCAATCGGGTTTAAGATTCTAGTCTTTTAGGCCTTGTAGCCTTTTTAGGCCAATTACTCCTCCTAAACACTGAAAAGTTGGATTTCCTCTAAAAATACCTCAAAACCCCTAGAATATTATCACATATTATTTGTGGATTTTTCCTAACCTTAGAGATTTTCTAGGTCTCCAATGCCCACACTTTTCATACAATGGACTTCTACCAAACCCATAAAAATAAGGGTTTCTAGGGCATGAAGACTGGTTTGGCTTCTTGAACCTCTTTAACTAATCAATTGATTTTCTCAGTCCTTATCCTTCCATCATAAGGTATTCACTTAATTATCCCACACTCCTCTATCCTATATTGGCACATACTATCACTTAGCAACCTCCATTTCCTCTGCATTGTTTAGTTACCCTAGCTAGAATAAGCAGTACTTGCCTAGGGCCTGTTCTCTTTCTTTCCCTGCACACACACACTCCACACACCATATATACATAGTATATACAAGGCTTCAATGGATTCAAAGTTTTCATGGGATTTTGAACAACGATAATACCAATAAAAGCCATCTTTTACATGCCTGGATCAAAAATGGCCAGTGAACTCACAAAATACAAAGAATTAAACAAAAGCTAACTAGAAAGAACAATTAACTAATCCAATGCCAAAAATATCTAAGGAATTAAATTTTAAACACTCTCCATACTTTCATTCAATCCCTTCAATCCACAAAAGTGTTGGATGATGGCTCTGTATGTTAATTACACTGCAAATTGGTTCTCTACAATAACTAGTCCGTACAAAATGAAATCTAACCATAAAATTAGGGTTGTAGTAACCTTACATACTCTCATCCCACATGTCTAGACCCTCTAGTTAGGATTTGGGCATCATAAAATCCGATTCCTAAAATCTAGGAAATGTTGTCATGACAACTTTTAAAAGTTGTCATGACAACTTTGACAACTTTTGTCAAATTGACACTTTCTCAACTTTGATGACCCTATTTGGTTTCAAACCTTACCAAATGACCTCAAATGACTTGAAAATAATAAAAAATTGAAAATATCCCATTTTTGGAGTTTTGGTCAACCCTTTGACCTTTTGGTTGACTTCTAGGTTATAGACCCCTAGAATCAACTTGACTCAACAACTCACAAACTGTAATCACTTCTAACACTAAAACACACCTAGAACACACTTGGGACTTTATAAAATAGTCCTTATTCATTGATGGTTGGCCAAACCAACCTACAAGCCAAAATGACTAAAGATCTTCCTAAAGACCTTAGGGTGCTCCTGCACCATCCTCCCCCTACAAAAACAAAGTTAAGGTACCTGTTGTGTCAGGAACTCCTCACTGACTCCATGCTTCTTGAAGTCACTCTAATCCACCCAAGTGCCTTTTGACTCTGGTTGTTGTCTCCACTTCACTAAATGCTCCATATAGACTTCATGTCTTGTCTTCTTCTTTACCCTTATATCCAATATCTTTTCAACTTGTGGCTTGACCTGTTCCAGAGTCTTGAACTCTCCCACATCCTTATGCACCTCTATAATGTATTGCAATTCATCCATATCTGGCCCCTTATACTTGATGAAATCTTTCACATTGAAGATTATAGAAATTGACATCTCCTTGGGCAACTCCACCTTGTAAGCATTGGGGCCATACTTATCCAATATCTTGTAAGGTCCAATCATTTTCATCTGTAGCTTACTCGGTATCCCTTTTTGTAGTCTTGCCTTATTCAGGAACGTCATTAGCAATTCACCCACTTCAAACTGCAAATCTCTTCTTCCCTCATCTCTTTTATCCTTCAACTTATTATTGGCCTCCATTAAGGTCTTTTTTCACTTGTTCATGGACTTCCTTCACTGATTGTGCGAATTCATCAGCATTTCCACTAACTCCCTCATATCCTTTGAGGTCTTTGAGCTCCATCACACCCCTTGGATGTGCCCCATACACAATCTCAAATGGAAATTTCCCTATAGTCCTATTTTTGCTATCATTATAGGTAAATTCTGCCTCTGGGATAACTTTCTCCCATCCTTGTCCATATTCCTTTGTCAGAAATTTGAGAAAGTTCCCAAGAACTCTATTGATTACCTCAATCTTCCCATCTATTTGAGGAGGATAGGTAGATCCATGAGATAAGTTTGTACCTAGTCTCTTCCATAGGGTCTTCCAAAAGTTCCCCATGAACTTCACATCCCTATCTGCAATAGTACTCATTTGTAGACCATGCATCCTCACTGTTTCCTTGAAGAACAAGTAGGCAATATGGATGGCATCATGTGTTGTTTTACATGGGATGAAGTGGCTCATATTACTAAACCTTTCTACCACTACAAACACACTATCTAAACCAATTGGAGTCCTAGGTAACCCCACTATGAAATCCATACTTATACACTCCCAAGGTCTATTTTGGATAGGTAATGGTTGGTAAAATCCTGCATTTGATGAAGTGCCTTTAGACTTCTGACATATGCCACACTATTCCGCATATCTCCTTACTTCCTTCTACATTTTTGGCCACCACTAGAACCTTTCCACTAGGTCTAGTGTCTTGTTCAGTCCAAAGTGTCCACTTAGGCTCCCATTATGTTTCTCCTGTATGAGGTTCTCCCTCATTGAGCCTTTTGGAACACAAAGTTGATTTACTTTGAATAGAAACCCATTCTACAATGTATACTCTGCAAACTCACTATGAAAGTGATTCTCAAAATATTTGCACACTTTGTAAATCTCAGAGAAGTCTGAATCTCCCTCATATAGGTCACTAAAACCTTCAACACCTGTACTCTGCAACTAAATCTCCTAAATGGTGAGTAGTTATTGGCAAGTTGACTCCCAGGGAGTATATGGCTTATTTTGTGTTGTCATTATGGCAACAAATTCATATGAAGTTTTGACAGTAAACTATGAAGTGAAAATTGACTAAGTGCAGAAGACAGAATAGAAAAGTGACTTGCAGTCGATCAGGGCATCAGTGCACGTGCGTACGACCACATCAGGATATGCGTGTTTAGACTTAAGCTCTATGGTATGTTATTATGCTTACCCTATACATGCATGGTATGGAATGGAAGTACAGACAAGTTATAGAAAGAACAAGTACATCAACAGTCTAGAATATAGAGTATAAAGTCGACTTCATTGTTTTGATTAGTGTGTAATATTTTTTTATGTAAAGGCTAAGCGCCTATTGTAATAAGTTTGTTATCATGTGTTAAACATTGTTGTAAACATGCTTAAGCCAATTTGTTTGGAAGCATTGTGTATTATGTTTTTGGGCTGACTAAGGTCTTATTTATGGTCGCGTCTATTCAGGCATATATATATATATATATATATATATATGTAATGCAAAAATACATTTGAAGTGTCATTGAAATAGTCAGAGAAGATGTATAGTAGAGTAGTATGAAGATATCAGTATGAGATAGATCCCTTAAAAAAGTTAAGAGCATAAGCGCATAACTAGAAATGATCAAACATCTGTGTCACATACAACAGCTCACTTTTGGATATAGTGCATATCTATTCACAGGAGGTTGTAGCCTTCTTTTCTCTTTGAGCAGTGAGCACTTGGACAGTGAGTCCTCACCCCTAACAGGTTTGTTTGTAAAAGACTCCTAACAGGGTCAAACCCTTAACTAGATCATTGTACTTACATTATAAAGACTGCTCCTAATAGGGAAAAGGAACTCTAACAGGTTCATTATACTAGTACAATATTTGTGGGTACTAATTCCCACTGGAGTTTTCCTCTAATCAAGGTTTCCTCATAATCACATCTTGTGTTATGTGATCTTCTGTTATATGATTTATTTATGTTTAAGTTTCTAAATTTGAATAAATAGGTAAACACTGATTCATCCCCCCCTCTCAGCGTTTCCAACAATTGGTATCAGAGCCTGGTCCTTAGAGAGAAAAGTTTAACCACTTGAGGAGATCATGGATTCAATAGAAGTCAAACATCTAAAAAAGAATCTTGAAGCAACCCTTGAAGATCTAGACATATCTAAGAAAGAAAATGAAGAACTTAAACTAAAATTTGATGGCTCACAAATACTTATCAAGAAAATAAGGAATGAACTAAAAGAGTGCTCCACCAATGATTTGAAATTGAATGAAGAGAAAATGTCTCTAAAAGATAAGATAGAAGAATTGAATGATCAGTTAACTGATAGTTTAACATCCATTGAAGTGAAGAACAAAGAAAACAAACAGTTGGATGAATAACTCATGCAAGCCAATATGAAAATCTTGGATTTGGAAAATATCAAGAACAAAATTGAATCTTAACTTTCAGGAGAAAAAGACAAGATTGAAAAATTACACACAAGCTCTGATCTGATTCAATCACAGCTCTATGCACAAAAGCTAAAAGGTGACACCACTAGTATGGTATACAGTTTAGCTCAAATTGAGATCAACTCATTACAAGAAAGAAAGAAAGCTCTAACAAAATCTTCAGAAGAAAAGAAAATTGAATTATGAAGAGATCAAAGATGAATCACCAAAAGATAAGCACAAGGCATTCAACCATACTTTCTATGCCTATAACAAGCATGAACACTTGGCAAGAGATTGTAAGAATGTAAGAACCTTCAATGGTTAATGTTACTCCTGTAATAATTTTGGTCATAGAGCTATTCATTGCAGAAAAAATCAAAGAAATAAGCCACAACTTAACCAAAGGAATCAAACTCAATTCAATCAGATAAATCAACCTCAAAGAAACCTGAAAAACATTACATGTCAGATATGAAACTACAATGGACACATAGCCAAGCAATGCAGCATGATGAATAACAAGACCAGACCTCCTATCATCTATCACTCATGTGGAAAAGCTGGAGATATCTCAAGGTTTTGCAGATCAAGAACAAAAGGACAAGAGAATCCCAAGAAGTCTTTGTTTGAAGAATTAGGAGACGTCAAGTTTGTGGAAGCCAAAGCTAATTCAGATAAAATATGGGTTGAAGTAAAGAAGGATAATGAAGAGAACAAGGTAGCAGATGCATCCTCAGTGGATGCACCTTCTACTTCTGAATAGTTGACCCTCATGGTCTTAGGGGGAGCTATCCTAGCTCTGAACCCCTGCAATGGCTGGTATACTCACCTCTAAGTATACACCTATGGATTCATGCAAGTAATCATGAATTAAGGTTGTATGCATTCATGCATTTCCCTTACTTCATTCATAACAAAGTTTGAAATTCTCTATGTAAACCGCTTTATGACAATGAGCATTAAATGCAATTGATCTTTATATAAATTGGCAAAAGATCTTAAAAACCTCACTTTGCATTTGAGTTTGAAGCATTTGAAAAGAAAATAGGCATCGAGCATCAAAGCACTACAGCTTGAAGGATTAGTTGGTTTGTGAATGGATTACATTTGGAATGGAACCCTAGCAATCACATCATTTTAGAATCATCGTGAAACCCTACTTAACCTAGTTACAAGTAAGTATGGCAACTCTTGTTGTATTAGACATTGCTGAGAGGAAGAGATTTGTTTTTAAGAAGCATCCATTCAAGTCCATACTGGATGATGTTAAAGGAGAATTCTCTAGGACTCCTCTAGGAGTTGTACATGTAGAAGACATCCACACATATGTTTAATATGCAAGAAGGAAACAGTTGGAGACAACATCATTGCATCTCTCTTGGGTTCTATGATGAAACCAAATTATACATTCCAGGATTAATACGTGCATCTCATTGATAACCCTATCTTTGATTATTCCAATGTGCATGAGTTTTATGAGCCAGAATGGGTGAATATACTACTGAGCGGGATACATGATGATCTATATTGGATAGGTGAGGTTCATGTCCACATCACTACAAATCTAATTCATGAGATGACTGGACATCCCAAGACTGGACCAGTTCTTCCAACTGGTAAAGATGTTAAGAAACAAGTTGAGCAAGTATGCTTATCCAGGAGTGATAGGTACGGTATAACAGTTGATCCCATCAAGGAAGATGAAATTAAGCTAGTTACCATGATACTAGGTTATAAATTCTAGTATGCAAGCAGACTAAATAGTGTATCTGTAGCTACTATCTTAGCAGCAATAAAAATGGTGAATGACAATACTTAGTACAACCTATGTGAGATATTGCGCACTCAATTGACTGACAACATCTGAGCTATCAAGAATGACAAGAGAAAGATATTTAGGTTTGGCTCACTGATCATATATCTCTACTTCCACACAGTAGGAAAGGTTACAAATCTATACCTAGACAGAAGCAAACCCACTATGTCACATATTCCACTAAAAGCCACATCAGAGAGTAGCGTGAAGGATTCTATGGACATGGACATCAACAAATTCAAGATCAAGATGGAGAAGAGGTTCAGGATACCTAAGAAAATAGTTGAGAAGTACAAAGAAACCATATGCTTCATGGTGGAGACTGACTGTACTTGCATGGAGGTAGTTGAGCCTAGGACAAAATGGATTCACCCTCTTGGTTATGAAGTTGAAGAACATGTTTTAGAAGGTTATGCACAAGTCCTCTTATCTGCGCCCAACGATCCCAATGGACCTAGATGGGGCACTTATAGAGAAAAGAAAAATCAAGTTGATTCTGTCTTATACAATGCTGACAACAAAAGGAAGGCATCTAGGATTACCTCAAATATCCTATAAGTTTATGGTTTTACAAAAGAAGATCTTGATAAATCTAGAGAAGCTAAGATAGCCAAAGAACTTGAGAAGAATCCCATAGAAGTGAAAATAGAAAAGATGGATGATATTCCCAAGAAGAAGAAGAAGAAATCAAATGAAGATACATTTGTGCCATCAACCACCATTGATGTGGATGCATCTCCACCATCAGTACCTAGCAAGAAGTCTAGACGAAGGAACCAAGCGCCCACTAGTCAACCATCCTCAAGAACTACAAGGAGCAAGGTAAAGAACACTCAAGATCCTCATGAGGTAGGTTTCAGACCTAGTCTTAATGTCTTAAGGAACAGAATTTTCAATGAAGGAAGACTAGAGTCTCTCAAGAATTTATATGACAAATATCAAGAGAGAGGCAAATCAGAGATTCATTCTATGATCATCTCTCATATGATTAAGTTCAAAAGGACATTATTGGAACTTAAGACTTTCATACCAGACAAGGTATGGAACATACTTAATATGTTAAAGAGGCAAGTAATTGAAGAGGATATGAGGATAAGAGAAGAAACATTGGATAGTCTTCTCCCGGTGTGCTCGCATGATGAGAAAGTCATTTTGTTGGATTTAGTAAAGCCACACCTAAGAACCAAAACAAGAATTCTTCATATCATGAACAAGGAGTATGATCTGGTCGGTGAAGAGACTCATAAGGCATTTGAGTGGGTATTTTTGGCTAGACATACGTATCCATCAATGGCGCCTATAGCTAAGGAAACTCTAGTTCCTCCTAAATAGGTTGCAAAACCAGTAATTTAGAATGCACCTAAGATAGGTCCATAGGTTTCAGCGCCCTTAGTCTCAATAGCCTCTGATATAGAAAAAGATTCAGGGGATACTATAGTGATTGATGGTATCAAGATATCTATGACCGCTTTTGATAATGATATGGATAAAGTTGAAAAAGCATTTGTAAACTCGGAAGAGACAGAGAAGGCATGCACTGATGATACATCCTTGCAACAAGATAAAGTTCCCTCTATAGATTCAACATACTTGAACAAAGAGGAAGATAATCAAAACAATGAGACACTAGTCATGGAGATCCCAGTTAAAAGTGAATGCATGGATACTAGTCAAAATACCATATTCACACCATCCATTCAACCATCCACCTCATTGTTATCAAGTTTAACTCCTGACTCAGCAAGTCTAGATGCTTGGGAAGAAGAAGACCTGATCAAGATCAATGTCCTAGCCATGGAAAACACCAAAGAGAAATAGGTTATGAGGAATCCTCTCTTATTGGAATCAATAAACATTCTGAATGACCTTGTACCTACAGATAAGAAAGTAGCAAAAATTCAGTCAGTTGATGATGTAGATAGTATACTAACGATCTTCAAAGCAAATTTTAAAAGCTTAGTAGACTCAACTACTAGAATTATAGAAGATGATTACAAATAGGAAAGGTTGAATGAACTAGTAAAGAACTTTACCTTAAACCTAAACTCATTAAAGATTGGTCAGTCTATGTTGAAAGAATTAGCAGCTAAAGGCAGAAATGTAATAGCCAACTGCATGGACAGGGTGAAATTGACCTCTGAACATATCAAGAAGATAGAGGAGGTAGATATCTTGGTTGATAGTATTAGGAAATAAGTTGAGATATCCATCCAAGACATGAACATCTGCAACAGTATATATCAAGGTCATCTTGACAAGATAGAAAAAGCTAAAATGAAGATCAATAAGATAAGGACCCGACAGACTCAGTTGAGAAATGCACTTGTGCCCTCCTTAGCAGTTCTGGATGAGAACATCAAATAGATTGATGCCACTATTGTCACATATGATCAAGGTCCCTAAACAAACATGATAAAAATGGAGAAGCTCACTTATGCTCTATCTGCCCATCTCCAAATAGTTGATGCAATGAAGGCATTCTGGTAGCAAGAGATAAAGAATCTTCAGGTTGTATATCCAGATGTATATATGGAGTATGTATATATTACAATTTTCACACCTTTATCATTAATTTCAAAGGGGGAGTAATATACAAGGAATATGTGTATAATGGGGAGTAGTATATATTATAAAGTATAGTGATATACAATTTTTTGTTAGTCATTTTTGAGAAACTTGGCCACATTCCTTTGTTGCCATTAATGAAAAAGGGGGAGATTGTTGTCAAGTTGACTCCCAGGGAGTATATGGATTATTTTTTGTTTTCATTATTGCAACAAAGTCATATGAAGTTTTGACAGTAAACTATGAAGTGAAAATTGACTAAGTGTAGAAGACAAAATAGAACAGTGACTTGCAGTCGATCAGGGCATCAGTGCACATGCGTATGACCACATCAGGATATGTGCATTTAGACTTAAGCCCTATATTATGTTATTATGGTTACCCTATACACGTATGGTATGAAATGGAACTACGGACAAGTTACAGAAAGAACAAGTACATCACCAGTCCAGAATATAGAGTATGAAGCTGACTTCATTGTTTTGATTAGCGTATAATCTTTTGTTATGTAAAGGCTAAACGCCTATTGTAATACATTTTTTATCATGTGTTAAACATTTTTGTAAACACGCTTAAGCCAATTTGTTTAGAAGTGTTGTGTATTATGTTTTTGGGCCGACTAAGGTCTTGTTTATAGTCGCATCTATTTAGGCATAAAGATATATATGTAATGAAAAGATACATTTGAACTGTCGTCAAAATACTCAGAGAAGATGTATAGTAGAGCAGTATGAAGATATTAGTATGAGATAGAGCCCTTAAAAATTTTAAGAGCATAAGCGCATAACTAGAACTAATCAGACATTTGTGTCACATACAACAGTTCACTTTTGGATATAGTGCATATTTATTCTTAGGAGGTTGTAGGCTTCTTTTCTCTTTGAGCAGTGAGCTCTTGGACAATGAGTCCTCACCCCTAACAGGGTTGTTTGTAAAAGACTCCTAAGAGGGTCAGACCCTTAACCAGGTCATTGTACTTACATTGTAAAGACTACTCCTAACAGGGCAAAGGAACTCTAACAGGTTCATTATACTAGTACAATATTTGTGGGTACTAATTCCCACTGAGGTTTTCTTCTAATCAAGGTTTCCCCATAATCATATCTTGTGTTATGTGATCTTGTGTTATATGATTGATTTATGTTCAAGTTTCTGAATTTGAATAAATAACTAAACACTGATTCACCCCCCACCCTCTTAGTGTTTCAAATATTAGTCTCCTACTAAGGGCATCTGCAACTTTTTTTTCACCCCCTTCTTATGTTTTATAGTGAAGGTATATGACTGTAGCAACTCCATCCATTTAATGTGTCTCAAGCTAAGCATGTCTTGAGTCTTTATGTAATTCAATGCTTGGTTTTCTATAAAGACAACAAACTCTTTAGGCAATAGATAATGCCTCCATTTCTTGAAGGCTTGTACAAAAGCATATAGCTCTAGGTCATAGGAAGATTACCTAGACTTAGCCTCATTTATTCTTTCACTAAAAAAGGCCATAGGCCTACCTTCTTGGCTTAGGACATCTCCTACTACAATGCTACTTGCATCACACTCCATAATGAATGGTTTGTCAATGCTAGGTAACAAAAATATAGGTTGAGTGGCTACTTCTCTTTTCAACCTTTCAAACCCGTCATTAGTTGCGTTGGTCCATATGAATTTAGTCTTCAATCCTCCTTTAATAGTCTCTAGTACTAGAGCACAAATCACATTGAATCTCCTAATGAACTTTCTATAGAATCGGGCTAACCCATAGAAGCTCCTAACTTTAGTCCCTTTCTTAGGAGTAGGCCAGTTCAAGATGGCCTCTACTTTCTCTTTATCCATTTTGAAGTCACCCTCGAAAACTACAAAGCCAAGGTAGACTAGTTCTTCCTTCATGAACTCACTCTTCTCAAGGTTTATGGTGAGTTTCTCCTCCTGAAAACTCTTCAACACTAACTCAAAGTGTTTCATATGATCCTCTTTTGTCTTACTGAATATGATGATTTCATCTAAATAGACAACTACAAAAACTCCTAAATAGTCCTTCAATACCTCATTCATCACCCTCATAAAGGTGCTTCATGCATTGGTAAGCCCAAAGGGCATAACTAACCTTTCATATAAACCCTCTATATTCTTAAATGCAGACTTCCACTCATCACCTTCCTTCATCCTAATTTTATAGTACCCACTCTCCAAGCAAGTTTTAGAGAAATAATTAGCACACCCCAAGCAATCCATCAAGTCTTCTATTCTAGGAATTGGAAATCTATACCTGATAGTTATCCTATTTATTGCCATAGAATTAGTACACATCCTCCACTTACCTCCCTTCTTAGGATCCAACACCACTGGGAAAACACAAGGGCTTATGATCTTCCTAATTAGTCCTTGATCAAACAATTCTTGCACTTGCCTAGCTATTTTCTTGTTTTTCTCTGGTGTCATCTTGTATGCAGCTTTGTTTGGTAAGGATGCTCTTGGTATGAAGTCAATTTGATGATGTATCTCCCTCTTTGGTGGTAGTGAAGCTAGTGTCCCCTCACATATTATATCCTTGAACTGATCCAACAGTTCTCTCACTTCCTTTGGCATAGGTGCTTTCTTATGAGTGTCCTCCTCCTTTGGCTTTAACAAAATTGCATAGCCAACTTCCTCATCCTTCATATCCTTTAAGAATTCCTTCCCACTCATCAACAAAGTACTGAATTTTTCCTTATCCACTATGTCTTCCTCTAGTAAGGATTGTATCTTGAATGTTACCCCATTTTTCTTGAATGAGTACTTATTATCTTTGCCATTATGGATAACTTCTCTGTCATACTGCCATGGTCTTCCAAGAAATAGATGGAAATCATCCATTGGAAACACATCACATAGTATCCTATCTTGATACTTTCCAATGGAAAATTATACCCACACTTGTTCATTCACTAAGATTTTTTGGCCCTTATTCAACCATGTAGCTTTATAAGGACACACATGTGGGATTTTGGTGAGCTTCAACTTCTCTACTGCCTCCTAAGATATAACATTATCTGTTGACCCTGAATCAATGATCACTGTGCACACTTTTCCCAATATCTTGCATTTTACTCTGAAAAGAGCCCTCCTCTGCTTGTGCTCATCTTTGGTGGGTGTCTTGATTAGTATTATTCTCAACATAAGGTGTTCCCCTTTCTCTGAATCTAGACTCACCTCTGATTTTTTAGAGAAATCTTCTTCTTGGACATAAGCTATCTTCTTCTCCCCTTGTGAGGATGTTTGTTTATCTAGACATCTATAAGCTGAATGCCCCAACTGCCCATAATTGTAGCATTTCATGGAAGAAAAGTGAGAGCTTCTCCAAAAACCTCTTGATCTTCCTCTGCCATTGTTATAAGAACTTCTTCCTCTATTGTTGTATCCACCTCTATTGCTTGATTCCTATCCTTGCTCTGTATATCTGGAGTCACTTTGACCTCTGATGTCACTACCTCTTCCACTTGAACCTCCTCTATGGCCACCTCTATTGTCTCTACCCATTCCTCTACCTCTGGAGCTAGAATCTTGTCTCTTCTTGACTTTCTCTTCCACTTTCAAAAACATTTGAAAAAAAAAAATGAATGGAAGTCAGGGTAAAGAGACTAAGTTCTTCTTGAATGTTCCACCTTAATCCATTAAGGTACCTTGCAAATTTGATACTCTTTGTCTCCTAGATTTTGTTGACGGGAATTTATGACCAGTCTTCCAACAGAGTTAAGTTGTCACTGGGTACTAGGCTATTGACCAACTTCACCTGTAAAGGTTGTCCGGGGAGTAAATTCTCTGGGCCTTCAAGAACATGAGAGTCGGGTCTCCACAGTGTATTAACTAAGTTAGGAGTGTGACTATTTTTCTCAGGGGGATAGCTGGTTTTCTTGGCTTATCTTCTCTAGGGATTTTGTTAGGTTGGGGTTTCCTGAAAGCATTTGTATTATCAAAGAAACTTCAAAAGATATGCCAGGGTTAGAGAGTATCCATTCTACCTATAGTTATGCTAACATATTCAATATATCAACCATGCTCTAACATGCTACACTAAATATTGAATGCATACAGAACCATCAGTTCATACATATTCAATAGAGAGGGGAAAAGAAGGTTGTTAATCTACTTAAAACATTAGAGAAAGGGACATCAGAAACATACAACACAAAAGAGTATTAACTCAGAGATCAGAACCCCAACAACAACATTATGAGAATCCTTCCTTCTTCATTAATGATTTTCTAGCATCACTGGTGCGTACATAAACAACTCCAAGGGAGCATCTATGTACTAAGAAATACTAAGAACTCCTGAGCATTGAGCTCTGCAACTACAAGAAATGAAAAATGATGAAATGCTAATACTGTGGACTGTAAAATCATCAATTTCATTGACACTTGGAATGAGGTCAGACTTTTTATTTATATACATAATTTCCCTAAAGTTAACCTAACTTAACTTTACACTCAATCAATAAAATACAATTTCTAGTGGCCAGTACTACCTGCACCATGCTACAACAATGTCAAAGAGAGCAGAGATCTAACATGTCAGAAAAATAAGACAAGAAAAGAGGTACGGCAGAATCAGCCTCAAGAAGAGAGCCAGAGGAAGAATAGAAATTTGATCCCCCAGGGTTCGAGGCTACATGCCCAATCAATGTAAAAATGGCTCACTATCTTTGATGCACAAGGTGTTTAATGCTAGAGCGGCGCCTTGGGAAAATCACGTGTCAGAACCATCCCATGAGATGATGTGCCTTACTGGAGTTACCTTCTTTCTAACACCCTTATTAATTATCTGATAATGACCAGCCAGCTCCAGGGAACCTGGATGTAGGTCATGAAAAGAATACAAAATTGTTGGATCTAGGAGCTTACGCTCAAAGAATAAAGAATGTTCAAAATATACTCTACTAGTGGAAATCTCTAGAATTTGGATAACCTTATTGCCCTTTACTAATATTGAATACCTCCAAAACTTGGTTGATTCCATCCTCATATATGTCCTTAATGTCATTCCACAGGTCACAGAAGGCCTCAAACTTCTCCTCAACTTATCTGGCCCATTTTGGAATTCATCTACTATTTTTACAGCATCATGTGCTCAGAGAATCATCTTAGATAATCTTGATAACCTTCCTCCATCGAAGTCCTTGATAGAATGATATAGGGACTCCATGAAATCATCATACTTGCTGAGGACATAATCCTCTAGGGCGCATGTTCTTGTGGTGAAGGGGTATACTTGTGACACCCTTACCACGAATTGTTTAAATAGGCCCAAAGGATACCAAACCACAGTTAATTTCTCTCTTAGGGCCTTAACCAGTTGCTTGCATACCTCAATTTTGAGGCTAAGTATAGAGTACTGGCCCTGTAGGGACTCGAATTATTCTTCACCCAAATTCCCGCCTCTGTGATGACTTCTTCCCCAGCATTGAAGACCTCATCCAAACCGGTCTTCCATCCTTCATATTTTTCCAAGTCTCCCTCCCATAGGGTAGTGGAGATGTTCACCTGATTTAGGAGATAGCCGCCCAATTGAAGGTCAGACTACGAGTAGTGATGCAATAGAGAAAGTAATACCTCCATGTCAAGAAATCTTAGCCATGGGGATCTTCAAAGAGCCTACATAGAAATATAATGTCTGCTTGGATACATTCTTTAAAATCCCCATGGAGAATCTCTAGCTTCATCTTTTTATAGTTCCTTCTCGGGGACTTTAACTAGTGAGTGTTGAGATGTTTTCGGGATAGAAGGGAAGCCTCTTCGAACTCCTTTAATGACATAGAATGGGAGAGAACAATGGCTCCCTTGAATTAAGGGATCCCCAACCCTGAAGCAAAAGTAGCCGCGTCTAGATTGACAATAGTCGCTGGATAGTGTAGCGACCAGGGATCGGCGATAAAAATGACCTAAGTGGAGGCATTGTATAGCATTTCCAGTTGGAGTATCAGCTCTCATGCATGCACCGAGTAGGGAAAACTTGTAGTTTTGATAATCCTGGAGGTGGCCATGTGTTTTTCCATATTATCTCCAATGGTCATCTGTTGGTAAATGGCTTAGACCAAGCCTTGCATTTCAGCCCATAGTCTGGGTTCTCTTTCTATTATCTCTTGCAACTTAGAGTCCACCTTGGACCCTATGAGAACACCCTCCTTCGGGTACTTAGAGGTTAGTGGCAATTTAGCCAGCATCTTTTCAGACTTAGTTTTTGTAGCTGTCCGAGTGGAGGTAGTTGGCAGCTCTGGGCAATCAAGAGGAGTGATCACTTCAGACATTTTGATTGATCTATCTACAACCTACAAGACCAGAGAACCGTGAATACATGATATGATAAAAACAACATTTTGAAGGGACTCCAGGGAATTCACCACCACTTTGCACTTGTCCAAAAATGTTAGCACGCATCAAAAATACTGAAATATTAAAGTTAACACAGGTCAGATTCTAATCAACACTCGGGGCTCCAGGGCATTGGTTTAGGAAAAAAAATGGAATGAAGACCCAAGGGCTTCTCAGCACCCAGAGTTCGGAAGAACTAATCATTATCGACGTGACCAGTAGAGAGTCATACTTGGCTGACATGGGTCTTCATGTGGCCATACAACACGTGGCGTAAAGGCGTTAATGGTGACAAGTGGGTTGACACAGGGGAAGTAAATGCCACATGGGATAGGATTTGAATGCTCATTCATTGGAAATTAATCCCTCCATCAAGATGACATGACAGAGGAGAGAGAAAGTCACCATGACTCAAACTAGCGAGGTGCCAAGTTTGAAATATGGGGAATACCTCTTGGACAAGCTTGACAATTTTATTTGGATGCGGTAGAGCACGATGAGCTTGACACAAATGGAAGGATATACATAGGATATACACATATACAAAGCTGCAGGGGGATGAAACATGGTGACAGCCAAAGTATAACTCGTAGGCCAACCAAAAATGGACGTACGTATAGTTATAAACATAAAGACTACAAAATTTATAGAATATACAATGATATTTACACTATCCTAAAATATACAAGAATTTACATCTAAAATACAACCACATAGGGGGGACAACCCTCTGGCAGAACCTTCCCAGCAATGGGAGGTGACAAAAAATCCAACACAAAGATGCGGTGAAATGAAAATAGAACAAAAACAAGCGAGATAGAAGAAAAAACTAGAAAACCAAAAACCAGAGAGAAGAGAACCGAAGACCTGCCTAGAAACATGGGGAATGCAAGAAAGATGAGCATAGGAGGCACTCTACAACAAGTTAACCTCTGAGTAACCAAGAACAGGCACTGCAAATCACTATTAATCAATCACTAAGCACAGAGAGAAAAATGTTGTTTAAATCACCTTAATCGCCTTTGAATCACTCTAATTTCTCTGAGTGTTTGATCGCGGTAAATGTGAAAGTGACTGGTAAATTCTATTTATACCCTTAGGGTAAAAATGTGTTTCTTTCCCTCCACAAAATCTAGAAAAATCAAACCTATAGACTCCGAGACCGGGGATTCCATGTAGCCACATCTCCTCGTAAAAGAAGACATGATGACAAAGTCCAGAATCTGGCTGACTCAAAATGACAAACAAACTCTGGGATTGGGTCTCAGAGATAAAAGAAGACAAGAACTAAAAACAAAAATGACCCTCATAAGAGCAAATCCCGGAGGGAAAAAAGAAAACAAAAAGAAACTATGGAAAAGCAAAAGCAAAAAGGGGGACCCAACATTTTGCCTACAAGATGTAGGGACGGATATGCGGGGCATAACAAATGGTGACTATCTGGGATGAATGGCTTAGTGCATTAGCAAACTTTAGGATCTCTTGTTAGCAAAACCAGAATCAATCTTTACCCAGAGCATTCTACTCATAAAGTGTGAGGTGTCTAAGAAAATTTGACTCATCACTGATATGATCTTTTGGACTTTCGTCGGCTGTGAAGTGTGTGCTTTGAAACAAAATTAAGCCAATGACCCTGGGAGAAGCAGAGAGGAGGCACTGATTAAATCAAACCAAAGTCATCATATCTTGCATGTTTCCCCCAAATACCAAAATTCTCTATTCTTCAATTCTTTTCTTTACCTTTTCTATTTTGGATGGGAAGCTGGTACTTCTTTCACTATGAACCTTAAGCTTAGCTAATTTTAACGGTGGTACTTCTTTCATCTTGCCATCCACTTTTAAATTTTTGAATATGAGAGAATGTTCTAGACCTAGGATATTTTAATAATTTTTAGACTTGGTCAACAACCAGTGCAATCGATCTGCCTTCAAGGTTTCTAATTAATTGCTTCCTAAATTTTCTCTTAACTGATGTCTAGACTGTCAAGATGTGAATCTGATGAAGATCACCCATAACCTTTTACCATAGTTACAGAATAACTCTGAAGTGCAGACAAATTCCACCATGCTAACAATAGATTACAAACCCACTAGAATACACAAGGTACTATTCCAAAGACTAAATATTATGTGAAGCATACCTGTCTACAAGAAGAAGACAACATGCTAGGACCTGGAAAACAAAAGAAAAAAAAAGAGCCAAAAACAAAGGAAAACACAAAAAAGGAAAGGAACTTTACATACAGTACAACTTCAGACAAATTCATCACCTAACTTAATCAAATTAGTGCTTGAGAAACTACCCATTAACAGGCAATGGGACAGCTTCTCTGGTCATGGTGTTGAGGCAATAAGTATTTTCCCCATAGATCTTAGATATTAGATATGGTCCAAGCCAGAGTCACTAAAACTTAGTGTGCTTTCCTTTCATTTCTCGGGCTTTGTCCCATAAGAGAACCAAGTCTAAAATCTGAAAGGCCTTATACTGGGCTCTTCGATCAAACCATCATTTTACTACTATTTGATGAAATGCAAAATGTTCAAGGGTTGTGTCTCTTTGTTCCTCCATTTGCACTAGGTTCAAAAGTCGAACCTCCACAATGTTATCCTAGTTGCTGAACTCGTGCATAAACTATAATACCAGGATCTGTAAGTTGATGGGGAATACTAGATTTTGGCCATAAACTAGATGGAATCGGGATTTCCTTAGGGCTTCCTTTATTCAAATGTGATCCACCCAGAGGGTGAGTCTTAGATTTTGGTGCCAGTCCCAGGGGTTCTATTCTAATAGATGTTTGATCACTTCAAGTAGGTTTTTGTTGATAGATTTAGCCACACCATTACCCTAGGGGTAGTAGTTGCTGGAGAAATTTAGGGTGATATTTCTTTCGTAGGTCCATTGGAGTAATTTCACCAAATAAAATGCCGGACCATTGTCACACACTATAGAAAATGGCATTCCAAAATGGGTGACTATGTTTTCTTCTGGGAATTTAATAACTACATATATCGTGTTGTTCTTGCAAGGAATCGCTTAAGACTAGCGGGTGAAATAATCGGTAGCTGTCAAAATGTACCACTGGTTGGTAGATGATTTGGGGTTGATCTCCCTAATAAAGTCAAATTCCCATTGGGAAATGGGTCTAGCTTCGAAGACTGGGTGCAAAGGCATGGTCAGGTTCCACTCATGATGTGTCATTGTTTGGCAAGTATGACATCTCCTAACATGAGTGTAAACATCCTTAAAGATATAGGGCCAATAGTATCCGGCCCAGAGGATCTGATGGGAAGTGGCATTAGCTGAGCCATGCCTAGTTCCAAACTGCCCCTAGAATTCTTCAATCATCCTCGCAGCTTGGTCCCTATCAATGCACCGGAGGTATACCCCTTCATAGTTCCTGCGAAAAAGTATTCTATTTTTTAACATGAAGTGTGTGCTTTTCAACTGCAGGGCATGACCTTTGTTTGGGGGTAGCACCTTCAGGCATATGTTGTTCAAAAATAAGTATACCAAGTCAGTATACCATGAATCTTGAGTGATGGACTCCACTATGTAAGTTTGACATTCAATGTTAGGAGTTCCTTCTGCCATCACTCTACATAGTCCCTAGCCTCACACTATCTTCATGGGTTGTATTTCCAAATCATATTCTTTGAGGATGGCCATCCATTTCCCCTGTCATTCACCCAATTCACTCTGCAAGAGCAGAGACTTAATAGCCTGATCCGGGATGAGAGCATGCACTTTGTTCTAAAGAATGTAATGCTGAAATTTATTCATGACACAGATGAGAGGAAAGGCCTACTTTTCCAAAGACAAGTACTAGACTTTAGCATTCTTAAAAGGGGATCTCATAAAATTTATTGTTCATTCTTCCCCTTTGACCTTCTGGGTCAAAACCACCATGGCAGAATGCGGCAAAGCAAAGGATTATACTTGAAAATGGAGGGAATAGTCCAGATTAGCCAAGACTGGTGCCTCCATAATCATTTTCTTAATCTGGGAAAATTCCTATTTTTCTTTAGGACTCCACTCAATCTTTGTATCTTTCTTCATCATTTCATTGAGTGGTTTTACTATCTCAACGAATCCTGTGATGAGCCACTAGACAAAATTTATCTTTTCAAAGAAAGATCTCATTTCCTTCTTACTTCCAGGCATTTGTAAATTTAGAAATGCTTCAACTCTCTCAGGGTCAATAGATATACCCTTCTCGAAGACAATATGCCTAAGAAGCTTCCATTCAGTGACCCCAAATATACATTTCTTAGGGTTGAGGGAGATTCTATACCAATGACATCTCTCACAAATTTGGGTGAGGTGGGTGAAATGATCACGCCTATCTTGGGAAAATCTGGTCAAATCATCCATGTAGATTATTATACACCGGTTTACTAGGCCTTCGAACGCAATGTCCATAGCCTTTTGAAATGTGGCCCCTACATTGATCAGGCCAAAGGGCATCCTCCAGTAAGAAAATGTTCCCCACTTGGTGGTGAACTTTGTTTTGTCCCTATCTTCATATTTAACCATGACCTAGTTATACCCGGAGTACCCATCTAGGAAGGACATCATTTGCGAGCCATTCACAATTTGCAACACCTCATCCAACGAGGGGAGAGGGTGATTATCCTTCTTAGATGCCTTATTCAAATTGAAAAAAATTATGCAATGGCGGATCTCGCCACTTTTCTTCCTCATAGGGACAAGGTTGGAAACCCAAGTAATGTGCCAAATAGGAAAGATAATCCAGGCTGACAGCAGTTTCTGAACCTCCTAATGGATTAGAGGATTGATTAGTTGGTTTACCAGTCTTTTCTTTTGCTGGAAGGGCTTAGCATCGGGTTTTAGTGTGATGGTATGGGTCATGATGGATGTGTCATATTTCTTCAAATATTCATACCCCCATGCAATTACATCATTGTGTTCTCAGAGAACCACGAGAATCTTCTCCTTCTCCTCTGGGGAGCAGGAGGTGCCAATGTGTACCAATTTTTCTTCACTGGCTTGGTTGATGTTAATTTTTTTGAATTTTCCTCCTTCTAAGGAGGATGATATCTTTCCTCAACCCTAAGGGTTTAAATCAAAGATACATTCTAGCACTACCATCCCCTTTGGGATGTTGTTGGTTGGCAAGTCTACGATCCCATCATCTTCTTCACCCTGCCCGGTATCTTCGTGATCTCTTTCTTCCACTATCTGGTCCTCAAAAGTGCCAACATTGGCCGTGAAGGCCAGAATATGTTGGTCATCCTCAAAGACTTGAAAGTGGGTGACATTGTCTAAAATGGATGTGGTGGGGACCATCTCAATAGACAACTTCCGGAGCTAGGAGCCATCCATCAGCTCAAGGGTGCTGGCGGATACGGAAAGGGCATCTGGATTGTAGTTTCTTTTCTAGGGAATGAGTTCAATGCTAAAGGCATCAAAATCTTCTATGAGGCTCCATGCGTAGTTGCGGTATGTGGCTGGGCTTTTATCATGACAAGTGTATTGGCTCAGAACTTGCTTAACGATCAACTCTGAATCACCCAGTTCCCGGAGCTAGGTGATTACTTTATTTAGCACAAATAGGAGTCTAAGGACCAAGGCCTCATACTCCATGACATTTTTTGTGTAGTTAAACTACAGCCTGTAAGACGTGAGGAAGGATTTCCCATGGGTTGATAAATTACACTCTAGCCACGCAGCCTTGTTTAGAACGGGACCCATCAAACTTCAGAGTCCACAAGTCATTGTTTGTTGTCTAGGGATGGGAAGGTGAAGTGGCCTTTGGATTATTTTTTGGAAGGTTGGGAGGAGTCTCCTCCGGCTCTGATGGTGAGTGGGTAAGGTTTTCCTCTAGAGAATCCTATGGCTAGGGTTCCTGGACTAGCGGCACCATGGGGGGACTGCCGGAATGATTGTTAGCTCCAGGAAAATCCACTTCATATCTCTTCTCCCAGAGGGCATTGATGTGACCGATAGCAGTGGCAATGCAAGGCCCACACTCTAGCTCAAATTTTTTTTAATAATGCACCTAGCACCAAGTGCCAGAAAAGAGTGTAGCAGGAATTATTGTGATACCCTATGAGTTAACCTCACCCCTTATTTTTTTGTCATGGTCCTAAATTCTTTGAGAGACTATGGGATCTTCCTAGGGGTAAAATCAAATGTGGAGATTTCAAGGAGTTGTTACACCCCCAAGGAAGTCTTAGAGAAAAGGACTTCATTCACCCTCCCAACTTTGGTGAGGGCTTACTTCATCCTAGAAACTTATCAATATCATCCCATAAGTTTCTAGGATGTCCACCACTTGGATGTCAATTATGCTTGCTATATGGGGGTCTTGGATGAGATGAATCTGGATGTTCTTCATATCACCTACCATTTTACATTAGTTTTTTCTAGCTGGACTACTGTGCCTTTGGATGGAGTCTGAGCTTCTGGCATATGGATAAAGGCATGACGTTACCCGAAGCTCTGAAATCTACCAAGAAATTATGTAGGTTCTTCCCTTGTATGTTCAAACCTAGTAGGAAGGTAGGATCCTTAGTGTTTCCCTAGAAGAAAGTTACGTTGGCATTGTCAAAAGTGATAGTCTTTGGTGGGCGACTGATAGCTTCTAGGTTCCCCAAGAGCTTTAGAAGAGACTTCCTCTACTCAAGGTAGTTTAGAAAAACCTCCATTAATGTCATGGAGGTGGTGGTTCTTTCTAACACATTTTGGATGTCAAACCTCCCCCCGGGAATCATTGGCTTCCCTCGGTTGGGTCCTTAGCTTGATTAGAGCCAAGCCCCTTAGGTGGTAAGGAACGATGAATTGTGTTTTCCTGGGAAGGGGTATCTTTGGGAGGTGTAGGCATGTAAACTGGTCCTTTACTGGCCTAAATCCAAGTATTGTAAGGAGTTCGTGGGTTGGTGAAGGAATTAGCCTCAAAGGCCAGGATAGATTCATCAAAGAACCCCTACAATTTGGGTTCTTCTTCTTATTCCTTGTCTGTCCCAAAGAAGACGGTCTCACAGGTGAAGGCACCATGAGTTTTCTCTTGCGCAGGCATTTCTGGGGGAGTAGGATTGACAATTTGTTATCTGTCCAACTGGGAGATCATGATGACCTTCTCCAGTGTGGCACAATTCACCTCGCAATGAGAGATGGTGTCATGCAATCTACACCAGTTAGTTAGGTGGTAGAATTATACAAGTTGTGCAGAATGGTTGGGTCTAGCACCACCCTAAGTGGTGTTTTGGTTTGGAGGAGGACCTTCGATATTTGCATTGTTATTCCATTATTGTTGGTTGGGCTGAGGCCCATTTTTGTAGTTCCTTCCTCTGGCATTGGTATTTTGTTAGCCAAAGAAGATATTCCCTCTTTGGGAATTGGGGTTGTGGAGTGCAAAAGTCCCTGCCTTCAGCTATCCCATGTCCACAGTCAGGTAGGAAAACAATCATTGGAGGGATTCAACCTTGGTAGACAGCTGGGTGTTCTCGTCATAGTGTGATGGTTCTTGTGGTTGGTTCCCAGGGAAGGCGGTAGCAGCTCTCAAAGTTGAGGATGACAATCCTCCAACCGTGGGTGACTAGAAGAAAGGCAGTCCAGAGGGTTATGTCGATGGTTGTTGCATTTGTTGTGGCTAGTTCCAGGGAATGAATTCCAGATCTGGTGTTGTTTGTGCTTGTGATGGGTATATGCACCGGGCCTTCTGGTCTATTGGCAGTGGTGGGGGATTCATGGCCATCGCTAGGGCACCTATTTCCTGATTGGGGTTGTATTCCCCATTGTAATAAGTTTTTTCGGGTATCATGTTGAAAGGCAGGCTCTGCCCAATCCCGCTAGGAGCTTTGTTCAAACTACGCGACAACTCCAAGGCTAGGTTGTAAACCTTCACCAGATTATCCCAATCATTGTGGGTGGTGATTCGACATAGGAGAGTGGCAATGAAAGGGCCCATCATGTTAAATTATTTCTAGATGGTCACATTAGTAGATGGGATCAAGGGGCCCATGCACCTCTTCAAGGCACATTAGAACGAGTGGTTAAATGTTGCAAGGGGTTCATTTGGTTCCTTCCTAATGGAGATAAACTAGTTGTGGGACCACACTGGGTCCACATGTATGTGGAAGGCTGCCAAGAAAGTGTCCTCAATATCCTGACAACTGTTGATGGAGTTGGAAGATAGGTTAAGGTACCAGTTTAACTCATTCTGTCCCAAGGACAGAGGAAACATCTGGGTCACAACATCTTGATGTTGGATTTGGTGTCGGTTCATGGCATCTTTGTATGCCTATAGATGCTCTTCTGTGGTTTGTGAGCCTAAGTTCTCATATCAGGGGCAGATCTTCTCCGGGTGCGAGGGAAAATCGTTGGTTGCACCAGGAAACTGTCCCATTGGGGACCCGATGTTACCAGAGTACATAGCCATCGGGGGTGTTTGGTTTTGGCTAGACTGAGCGTTAGTATCTACAATTGTTTGGGAGACTTGGGTATTCTGAGATGTAGTAGATCCCCAGAACTTGTTGGCTAGCTACATGGTTTGCGGTGTTCATTTCTTTCGAGGAGGAGGCTCAAGTTTGAAAAACCTTTTGGGATTTAGGGTTGATCTAAAGACTCTTTTGAATCATGCAGGTGAAAATGATCCAATCCCATGAAAGGTCAGCTTCGAAAAAGTATGGCTTGGGGAACCCTCAGGCGGTGTAAAGTATAAATACTCCAAAGGGGATGAGCTCATGCCCTCCTTTTAGCACCAGTTTCTATTGACGTGACTTTGTGGCCAGTCTGCCAACAGAGGTAAGTTGTCACCGAGTACTGGGGTACCGACTAACTTTTCCTGTAAAGGTTGTCCAGAGAATAAATTCTCTAGGCCTTCAAGCACGTGAGAGTTGGGTCTCGAGAGTGCAGTAGCTAAGTTTGGAGTGTGACAGTTTTGTTCGGGGGGATAGGTAGTTTTCTTGGCTCATCTTCTTTGGGGATTTCATTAGGTTGGGGTTTCCTGCAAGAATTTGGATTATCAAAGAAACTTCAAAAGATATGCCAAGGTTAGAGAGTATCCATTCTACTTATAGTTATGCTAACACATTCAAAACATCAACCATGCTCTAACATGATACACTTAATACTAAATGCATACAGAACCATCAGTTCATACAGACTCAATAGCAAGGGGAAAATAAGGTCATTAATCTACTTAAAACATTAGAGAAATTGACATCAGAAACATACAACACAAAAGAGTATTAACTTAGAGATCAAAACACCAACAAAAACATTGTGATAATCCTTCCTTCTTCATTAATAATTTTCCAGCATCACTGGTGCGTACATAAAAAATTCAAAGGGAGCATTTATCTACTAAGAACTACTAATAACTCCTGAGCATTGAGCTCTGCAACTACAAGAAATGAAAAATGTTGAAATGCTAATACTATGGACTGCAAAATCATCAATTTTGTTGATGCTTGGAATGAGGTTGGACTTGTTATTTATACACATATTTTCCCTAAAGTTAACCTAACTTAACTTTACACTCAATCAATAAAATACAATTTATGGTGGCCGATACTACTTGCACCACATTACAATAGCCTCGAAGAGAGCAGAGGTCTGACATGTTAGAATAATAAGACAAGAAAAGAGGTATGGAAGAATCAGCCTTGAGAAGAGAGCCAAAGGAAGAATAGAATAAATCTGATCCCCCAAGGTTTGAGGCTACATGCCCAATCAATGTAAAAGAAACTCACTATCTTCGATGCACCAGGTGTTTAATGCTAGAGTAGCACCTTGGGAAGACCACATGTCAGAACCATCCCCTGAGCTAACGTGCCTTGTAGGGGTTGCCTTCTTTCTGAAACCCTTATTAACTTCTTGATAATGACCGGTCGGCTCCAGAGAACCTGGACGTGGGTCATCAAAAGAATACAAAATTGTTGGATCTGGGATTTTGGGATCTGGGAGCTTACACTCAAAGAATAAAGAATGTTCAAAATATACTCTGTTGGTGAAAATATCCAGAATCTGGAGAACCTTATTTCCCTTTACTGTTCTTGAATGCCTCCAAAAAAGGGTTGATGCCATCCAAATCTATGTCCTTAATGTCGTTCCACCGGTCGTAGATGGCCTTAAAATTCTCCTCAACTTCTCCAGCCCCATTTTGGAATTCATCTACTATTTTTACGGTGTCATGTGCCCAAATCATCATCTTAGATAATCTTGATAACCTTCCTCCATCGAAGTCCCTGACATAATGATATAGGGAATCCATGAAGTCATCATACTTGCTGAGGACATAATCCTTCAGGGTGCACATTCTGGTGGTGAAGGGGTCAAGTTGTGACACCCTTACAACAAATGCTCTAAATAGGCCCAAAGGATACCATACCACAGTTAATTTCTCTCTTAGGGCCTTAACCAGTTACTTGCATACCTTGATTTTGAGGCCAAGTCTTGAGTACTATCCCCAAAGGGACTCGAATGATTCTTCCCACAAAATTCCTACTTCTGTGATGAATTCTTCCCTAACGTTGAATACCTCATCCAACACAGTCTTCCATCCTTCATATTTTTCCAAGTCTCCCTTCCATAGGTTAGTAGATACGTTCACCTGATTTAGGAGATTGTTGCCCAATTAAAGGTCTGACTGCGAGTGGTGATGCAGTAGAAAAACAAATACATCCATGTCGAGAAATCTTAGGCATGGGGCCCTCCAAAGAGCCTTCATAGAAATATAATCCCTTCTTGGATACATTCTTTAAAATCTCCATAGGGAATCTCTAGCTTCATCTTTTTATATTCCCTTCTCGGGGACTTTAAACAGTGAGTGTTGAGATGTTTTCGGGATAGAAGGGAAACCTATTCAAACTCTTTTAATGAAGTAGACTGGGAGAGAATAATGACTCCCTTGAATTGAGGGATCCCCATCCCTAAAGCAAAAGTAGTCACATCCAAATTGACAATAGTCACTGGATAGTGTAGCGGCCAGGGATCGGCGAGAAAAACAACCTAAATGGAGGCACTGTATAGCGTTTCTAGTTGGAGTATCAACTCTGGTGCTTGCACCAAGCAGGGAAAACTTGCAGCTTTGATAATTCTTGAGGAGGCTATGTGTTTTTCCATATTATCTATGGCAGTCCTCTGTTGGTAAATGGTTTGGACCAAGCCCTGTATTTCAGCCCATAGTCTGGGTTATGTGTCTGTTATCTCTTGCAACTTAGAGTCTACCTTGGACCCTACAATAAAACCCTCCTTTAGGTACTTGGAGGTCAGTGGAAATTTAGCCAGCATCTTTTCAGCCTTATTTTGTGAAAGCTTCCCAAGTGGAGGTAGTTGGAAGCTCTAGGCTATCAGGAGGAACGATCACTTTAGACATTTTAATCGATCTATCTACAACCTGCAAGACCGGAGAATTGTCAATACATGATATGATAAAAAAACATTTTTTAGGGACTCCAGCGAATTCACCACCATTTCACACCTGTCCAAAAATGTTAGAATGCATCTAAAATATTGAAACATTAAAGTCAACAAATGTCAGATTCTGATCAACACCTAGGGCTCTGGGGCATTGGTTTAGGCAACAAAATGGAATGAAGACCAAGGGGCTTGTGAACACCTAGAATCTGAAAGAACTAGTCATTGTCAACGTGACTGTTAGAGAGTTGTACTTGGCTAACTGTTGATATTTTGGTGACTGATCATGTAGTAGATGTTGATATTATGGCCCCATGTTTTCTTTTTTGGGAAAAAGAAGACCGACATTGTAAAACCCTAAAATGGTCGATTTTAGAGGTTGCCCTAAAACACATGTTATAAGTGTTTGAGATGTATAATGCATTGCATTGTGGTGTATGTTTTTGCTGGATAATAAGAAAGGTTGGACGGCTGTGTAGGTGGATGTAGCCCAGGTTTTGGGTGAACCACGTTAAATCTATGTGTTATCTACGTTTAGTTTCTTTCTTCTATTATTTCTATGTATAACTGTTTATTCTTATATTGTTCCGGTTCTGTCAAACCCTAACACTAACATGGGTCACCATGTGACCATGCAATAGGTGGCGTAAAGGTGTTAATGGAGATAAGTGGGTTTACACAAGGGAATCAAATTCCAGATGGGATGGGATTTGAATGCTCGTTTGTGGGAAATTAATCTCGCCATCAAGATGACATGACAAAGGAGAGAGAAAGTCACCATGGCTTGAACCAACAAGGTGCCGAGTTCGAACCGTGGTGAATACCTCTTGGACGAGCTCAATAATTTGGTTTGGACGTGATGGAGCATGATGAGCTTGACACAAATAGAAGGATATACATAGGATATACACATATACAAAGCTACATGGGGCCAGAACATAGCAAGGGTCAAAGCACAACTCGCAGGCCAACCAAAAATGGACGTATGTACAACTATAAACAAAAAGACTACAAAATTTATAGAATATACAATAATATTTACACTATCCTAAAATATACAATCATTTACATCTAAACTAAAACCGCATAGGGGGGCAGACTACCCTCTGGCAGAACCATCCCAGCAACAGGAGGTGAAAAAAAGTCAACGCAAAGATGTGGCGAAATGAAAATAGAACAAAAACAAGCGAGACAAAAGCAAAAACTAGAAAATGAGAAACTAGAGAGAAGAGAGCTGAAGACCTAGCTGGAAACATGGGGAATGCGAGAAAGATGAGCACAGGAGGTGCTTTGCAACAAGTTAGCCTTCTAGTAACCACGAACAAGCACTACAAATCACTGTTACTCAGTCACTAAGAACAAGGAGAAAAATGTTGTTTAAATCACCTTAATCACCTTTGAATGACTCTAATTTCTCTGAGTGTTTGACTATGGTAAATGTGAAAGTGACTGGTAACTTCTATTTATACCCTTAGGGAAAAAATGTGTTTCTTTCCCTCTGAAAACTCTAGAACAAGAAAACCTCCAGACTTCAGGCCTGGGGATTCCATGTAGCCACATCTCCTCGCAAAAGAAGACATGATGACAAATAATCCTACAGTCTGGGATCCGGCTAACTCAAAATGAAAAAAAAACTCTAGGACCAGGTCTTGGAGACAAAAGAAGACATGAATCAAAAAGAAAAATGACCCTTGTGGGAGAAAAGCCCAGAGGGAAACAAAGAAAACAAAAAGAAACCAAGGAAAACAAAAAGCGAAAAGGGAGACCCAAAATTTTTCCTACAAAATGTAGGGATGGGTATGTAGGGCATAAAAGATTCTTGATCTAAGAAAAAGCTTTTGAAATTCTTCAGTATAGGCTGGTACATCTAGGTCTTTTTTCCTAAGGTTCTACCTCTTCTTATGCAGTTGAATTTCATAATCTTCTGGAAGGTAATTCTCTTTCACCTTTGGAACCATTATTTTCTAATTTTCTATGGGATTCTTGCCCTCTTTCTCTCTTTCTTCCTGCAAGAAATTCCACCATGTGAGTGCTTGCCCTCTTAGCCTTAAATTGGCTATCTTTACCTTTTGTGCCTTTGTAATCCCATCACACTTGAAGTGATTATCCATCCCTTCAAGCCATTCTATAACCATTTACGTATCCATCTTACCAGAGAACAATGGTATTCCTTCTAGATCCTTTCAAGTCAATGCCTTGAGTGCCTTCAGGAATGGTTCCTCAGGTAGAAGAGGAATAGGCTCTAGTTCTACCTCCTCTTCTACTATTTTTTTTCCTTTATCTATCCCTTCATGAATTTCTTCTCTCAACTTGCTAGTAGTCTCTACCACTCAGCCATCTTTATCTTCATCTCTTCCATTGCTTCTTCAAGAAGCCTATTCTTGATTTGTTTCTCTGACAAATCCTTGGCCAACTCTGCATTGGTCACCATGATGTTCTCACCTATGGTATCACTCCACTCTGATATACACTAATCCACTCCCAAGAATTTTAATGGCGCTAATACCAATTTGATGGGGAGCTCCTCTCCTAGAGATTTTTTTCTCTCTCATAGACCTTCTCTTGGTCTTCCTTAGGATCTCTATTAGTACCCTAACTAGTGGATACCTCTTTGATCCTCTAAAACACTAGGATCTCTCCACCAACTTCAAACACTTCACTAAACCCTTCTCCATAACCTTACTCCTTCATGGCTTCCTTGATCACCTAACCATCCAACTAACATTCCCTCTTATAAGTTGGTTCCTTGACCCTTTCCTAATTCCTCTCAACACCCCTAGATCCAATCTTGAGGATCTCTCAACCTAATTCCAATCGGGTTCAAGATTCCAGTCTTTTAGGCCTTGTAGCCTTTTTAGGCCAATTAGCCTTCCTAAACACTGAAAAGTTGGATTTTCTCTAAAATCCCTCAACACCCCTAGAATCTGATCACATATTATTTGTGGGTTTTTCCTAACCTTAGATAATTTCTAGGTCTCCAATTCCCACACTATCCGTACAGTGGACTTCTACCAAACCCCTAAAAATAAGGGTTTCTAGGGCATGAAGACTGGTTTGGCTTCTTTAACTAATAAATTGATTTCCTTAGAACTTTTCCTTATATCATAAGATATGCACTTCATTCCCCCACACTCCTCTATCCTTGATTGGCACATACCAATCACTTAGCAACCTCCATTGCCTCTGCACTGTTGAGTTACCCTAGCCAGAATAACCAGTACTCGCCTAGGGCCTGAATGTTCTCTTTCTTCCCTTGAACACACACACTCCACACACCATATCTACATAGTATATACAAAGCTTCAATGGATCCCAAGTTTTCATGGTAGTTTGAACCGTGGGAATACCAAGAAAATCCATCTTTTACATGACTAGACCAAAACTAGTCAGTGAACTCACAAAATACAAAGAATTAAACCAAATCTAAACAAAAAGAACAATTAACTAATCCAATGCCACAAAGATCTAAGGAATTAAATTTCAAACACTCTCCATGCTTTCTTTAAATCCATTCAATCCACAAAAGTGTTGGATGATGGCTCTGTATGTTAATTACAGTGCAAATTGGTTCTCTCCAATAACCAGTCTGTACAAAATGAAATCTAACCATCCGATTAGGATTGTAGCAACCTTATATACTCTCATCCCACATGTCTAGACCCTCTTGTCAGGATTTTGGCATCATAAATTCCTAAAATCTAGGAAATATTGTCTTGACAACTTTTAAAAGTTGTCATGACAACTTTGACAATTGCTGTCAAAATGACACTTTCTCAACTTTGATGGCCCTATTTGGTTTCAAACCTTACAAAATGACCTCAAATGACTTGAAAACAATAAATACTTTAAAATATCCCATTTTTTGAGTTTTTCTCAACCCTTTGACCTTTTGGTTGACTTCTATGTTCTAGACCCCTAGAATCAACTTGACTCAACAACTCACAAACCCTAATCACTTCTAACACTAAAACACACCTAGAACACACTTGTGACTTTATAACATAGTCCTTATTCATGGATGGTTGGAAAAAAAAAACTACAAGAAAAAATGAATAAAGATCTTCCTAAAGACCTTAGGGTGCTCTTGCACCACAAAATCATATTTCTTATTGTATGAGCAGTGGGATCCTTATACCTTTAACAGGGTTTTCGTATTCCTCTAACAAGGAGATGTGCTAATGTTGTAATCAGCTCCTAATAGGGCTAGGTCTCCTAACAGGGGCATAGTAATTTTAGTACATATTTTTTGGTACCACCTCCACTGGGGTTTTCCCTTGGATATGGTTTCCTTGACAAAATATTCATGGTGTTATGAGCTCTATGTTTTATGTTTATGTTCTTTTCATTTTAGGAATTATCTGGTTAAGTTGGAATTTACTAAGTTCATGTTTAAAGTGTTGTAATACTCATTCACACCGTCTCAATATTACTTAATCCCAATAGTTGGTATCAGAGCTATTTTCCCTTGGAGAGAAGGTCTAACAGCTTAAGGGAGATCAAGATGGATTTTGACAATTCAGAACAAAACTTTGAAGTAGAACTTGAAGACATTGATAAGGCTAAAGCAGAGAATGGTTACTTGAGATTCATATTAAGAAGAGCTGAGGGTTTCATCAAGAAACTAAAATAAAAACTTGAACTACCCAAGATTTAGAGACAAGATCTTATGGATAAGATAAAAGATGATTCAAACAATGATACTTTAGATCAGATAAATTAGCTCAAACAAGTTAAAGATACTTTGAAGCTTGATCATGAAACTACTTCCCTTCATATGGCTTAAGAGATTAAATGGGTAAAGGATGATAGAAACAAAATTGAAGAAACCTTAAACTACACAAATACTCAGATGAGAAAAATGAAGACTGAAATTGATCACTACAAGAACAAGTATTTGGAATTAGAGAAATATAATCAAATCAATAAGGGAGAACTTGTTGAGGAAAATAAACATATTGAAAAACTTCATTCAAGAAGTGATAAGATTGATGAGAAGAGAGATAGAAAGAAACCTAAAGGAGACATGAATAGAGTTGGCTTCAATGAAGCTGAATTTTCAAAGACTCAAGAAGAATAATTAGATGTAAAGACTAATGGAGAAAGACCTACTCTTGAAGAACCAAAAGAATAGATCAAACCTTTCAGAGGTAGATGTTTTGGTTGTAACAAGATTGGACATATTAAGAGAGAGTACAAAGGTAAAGCTCCTTACGAACCCTTTTTAGGATATTATTTTAATTGTAATGCATCTAGACATAAGAAATTAGAATGCATGTAAAATGATCAATCAAGAATTAAGAAAGATTACAATAGAGAAGGAACAACTAATATCACATGTTACAAGTGCAATAACTTTGGGAATATTGCAAAGTATTGTATGTTGTATATTAATTAGAATAGACCACGTCCTACATGCTACAAGTGTCATAATCTAGGACACATAGCAAAGTTTTACAGATACAATAGAACTGATAATAGAAGTTGTCCTCCACCTATTGATTCAAATAAGAGTACTAGTAATGTTAAGAGTATTGTAGAAGAATTACACTTTCATTTCAGAAAAGAAAAAGATGTAAATAATGGTAGGTATGGAAAGAAAAGGAATCAAGTGAGGAAGTGATTAATGGAGAGTCAGTAGATACTACAAAATATTCTCCTTTTGCAAACATTGCCACATCAACCTATATGGCCAAGCATGGCCTTAGGGGAGCATTGGAAGGAAACATCAGAAATCTATCTAGCCCCTAATCTTGAGGAATAATCTCTTGCAAGCTTAGAGAGAGTATTTGGAAACATTATGGAACATATATATGTGATTGCATGATTTTAAAATCTTTATCCTATGATCGCTAGAATGTTAATCGACTGGATTATGTGTAGAAATGAGTTTATTGAGAACTGTGTCATGTCTTTACACAACAAAGTATAAGGTCAATCAAGATAACTTTTCTAAACATCATTCAAAGAATAGAGCCTAAGGCAAACATGATTTGAGCTAAGAGAAGCACAGAAGAAAGTTTTTTGAGTGTTTGATCGAAGAAGAAATTCATGGAATAGTAAAATAAAAGGTATTTAGATTATTTGTGAAGCTTTGGTTATGGATACTCCATTTCTTTTTGTTAGAATACTTTAGAGATAACTGAGAGGGGGGGGGGTGAATCAGTTATCAGCAATTTTAAATATTTTGAACTTATTAATCCAGATTGATATAAAGTAAATACACATTCAGATGACACATTACACAACACATCAATTTGGTTACGGGGAAACCAAATTGTAAAAACCCCGATGGGAATTAGTACCCACAAAGAACTATACTGTTTATAGTAATCCATGTTAAAAGATTCTTCAACCCTGTTAGGAGTTGTACAATACAATGCAGTAGTATAGTTGACCTGGTTAAGGGTCAGACCCTGTTAGGAGTCTTTTACAATAACCCTATTAGGGGTGGAGGACTCACTATCCAAATGGTGAGGGCTACAACCTTCTAAATATTTGATACATATTGTATCAACAAGATGAACTATTGTATGTGACACTGCTTGTCTGATCAATTCCTTTTATGCACCGATGCTTTAACCCCTTGTAAAGAAATATAAAAATCTAATATGTATTCTAAATGCTTCAACATAAACATCTATATTATCAACATATGATAAATATAGCTCTGCTGTATCAACACTCTGCTCTGCTTGTCAATCTCTGGCTTTCACAACTTTTCTTATCATAAATGACCTTGTATAAATAAATAATCCAATTATGAGATCATGGGACCTTCTGGACAACTCTTCATAACATCCTTGTTGGCTCTACTAAGAGCGCAAGTATAATTACAACCGCACAAGTCAATGTTGAATAGACGCGTCGCTTCACTAAGTCGGCTTCACCAATTTGACCATAACATTGTAATCTTCTTGAAACACGTTTAGCACATTTAGATTAATATCAACAACTCATAAATTATCATGAATATACACACGCATATGCAGGAGATACGTGCAACTCAATTAAAAAATTACATATGTCGGCCTTAAACCGTTAATCCTCTAGAACTGTAACTGTCAATAATAGAATTACATATCTTTACTGAAACATCATATCTAAGTCTGTGTGTATGAACATAGCATAGTAAACATGTCAAAAACATGTATCTATACATACTGGTCTTCATGTAATCATATGGATAAGTACATACAGAAGTACTGCTGTGTATTATATGTTGTCGTCAATGACAAACATACAATCAATCAACTATTCAGAATCAAATCTCCAACACTTTTCAATGTCACTAAAAGGAGCATGTATGAATTCAAGAAGCACATGTTCAAATAAAATTAAGATTATCTTGAAGGTGCATTTTCACAAATACCCTATGGTTTTCTACATGTTGAAGACATTAGGGCTTACATTCACTATAAGTATGAATTTCTATGAGACTTTGAGATCTATAAAGACATGAAGGATATGATTGGAGCATATGTTAAGATGAAAGATGGGTTCACACATCTAGAGAACCTTAGTATAATGTGCATGACTGAACTTTATGAATTTGAGAAAGAGGAATGAATTAAGATCATTCTGAGCAGAGTTTACGACCAATTCATTTGGATTCGAGATCAACCAGTAAAGTTTTGTAGTGACTTAATTCATGCTATAATAGGTTTGGATAACTCTGGTGTTATCCCTATTACATTGAAGAAAAAAAAGAATTAGGTAGAAACCCTAATGCATTCATGATGGGTTAAGATAGCGATGACTGTTAATGACATATTTTAGCAAGATATTAGATTGGTTACAATAATTCTAGGTTATAAAATAAATTACAATAGCCTACCTAACTTAGCATCAACAGGATAATTATGATGGCATATAGAATGGTGAAAGAAAATGTTAAGTATAATATTTGTGAAGTACTTGCACATCATTTTTTTGAGAATGTGAGGAAAATTAAGAAGGATAAGTCAAAGGCATTTAGTTTTGGGTCTCTATTGATACACATGTATATTCATATAGTTCATAGTTTTCCTGGTATGCACCCTAGAGCTTGGAAGGATAGCGAACCAACTAGAATTTATATCACATAGAGATATAGAAGATAGAACAATACATGGGTTGATGGTGAATTATTTGGGATGATCAAAATCTTGCAGAGAAAAATGGAGGAAAGAATGAGGATCCCTAAACCATTGGTATAAAAATACAAGGATACAATCTGTTTCATTGTTGAAACTGATTGTGTTTGTTTTGAGGCAATGCAACCTAGGATGAAGTGGTGTTATCCTCTAGGATATGAAGTCAGTTATGAGGTCTTTACCATGTAATTATAAAACATTATATCCTAAGAAATTGATCCATCCAAATAAAGATGGGGCACCTATGAAGATAAGTCTACGAAGATAAGGGAAGAACATACTCAAGTTGCAAGAAAGAGAAAAGTGGAAATGTGGTAGATGATCTAGTAGCCAAGGGTGGTATAACAAAGGAGGAGAAGAAAGAGGTAAGAAAGAAGATGTCAGAAATAGCTTTTGGATTTGTGAGCACTTCTCTTGTATCCCTTCCACCTCCAGAAGTTGAGAAGGTTATCAGTCCACCTCCTACTATGATTGATGTACCAGAAACCACACCTACACAACCCTAGAGAACATCACTAGAAGAGAAAATCAAGGAATTTCCTAGAAGGAACAAAAGGTCCACCAAACAGGACTCTCCACCAAAGAAACAAAGGACATAATTTGAAAAGAAGAAGGGAGAAGAGAATAAAATTGAAGAGAAGATCCCACATATGAAATAACTTTGGAAGCTTGACATAAAGATACTGGTGAAGAGGATAATTGAGAAGGGAAAGATTAACACCTTCACCAGATACTATGAGAGGTATGATGAATCTAATCAGATATTGATTGAAGACATGGTAATAAATCATTTACGTGCTTTTAAGAAGAACTTTTTAGAATTTGAACGCAGTATATGAGAAGAACTTTACGAGAAATTAGAAATAAGGAAAAAATTAGCTCAAATAGAAGATGAAGGAATCTTAGTACAATCAGTTGAAGATATGATACCTATTGTTTTATTTAAGGAAATGAAAAATATATTAAATGCTTGGAAATCTTTGTTGAGAACCAAGTCAAGATTGGTGAAGATAATTGGGAGAACATATGAGGAAGTTATTTAAAAAAAACAAAAGGTAGTTGATAAGGTTATGATGGGAACTGAACCTGAGAATTCCTCACCTCCCAAGGTTACTAAGCCTAAAATTCTAAAAGGTGAGTCATCAATTATAACTAATGTAAACCTTGATACATTAAAGGATGAAGACAATAGCCAATTTTTAAGTGCTGTGAAGAAACCATATTTCTTTATTTCTGGTGTACATGTGTCTTTTCACACTTCATAAGATGTATGTGATCTTTTTGAGAAAAATACTGACATTGATGGATGAAGCATTGATCTAACAAAGATAGAGAAAGAAGAGAAGAAAGTGAGAAAAGCTTAAATAGAAAAGGAAGCAGAAGATCAATTTGAAGTGAAACAAGAAACTCATGCATATGTTTCTTCATCTTTATTGTTCGCAAGTGGAGATAGAACTTTGAACACTAATGTTGAGAATATGGATGACGATGAGTTGATGAAGCTATCTTTCATCACATTTGAAAAAGTAGAGGAGAGATATGAACATAAAGGTTAGAATAACTCAAAGGTAATGGAAAGATCAGTTGATACTATCAACAAAATCCTACCTATACCTCTTTCTTTCCAATCAAAGGACAATGCAGAGAATTTGAACAAGGTATTGTATGACTTTGATAGTCATTATAACTCGTTAGAGAAGATCACTAAAGAGAAGGCACAAACAAAGTACCTTGAAAATAAATTGGAGGAAGTATGCAAGTCTATTTATTGGGACTTAGGGATACTAAGAAAAACCATATCTGAAGAAAAGACTTGTGTCTCGCATGGGAGAAATTTAAAGAGTTATTGTATAAATCCTATCAGACACATTAATAACATTGAGTATATAATAGCAAAGGACAGACAAACTCTAGACAAGTTGATGAGCATTTGTGAGACCTCCTCACATACCATATTAGAGTTAGATAGATAAGTGTCTAGGATATTGGACAAATTGAGTGTTTTGGATATAGAGAAAGGTAGAGTTGTGGGAAGATTTGGTATGTTGAAGAGTTTGATTACTCCTAATTTATCAATTCTTGAGATCCTCCTTTCAGACATGGATAAAAATGTGTAGGTCCTTACTGGATTTATGTCTACCAAGCTAAAGGTAGAAAATACATCCTCTTTCGTGTTGAATGGAGTAATTCATGTGAGTCATAGACTGGTAACAACTTGGTTAGAGGAAGTGATTATCTTTGAAAGCTCACTCTAGGATGTTCTAAATATGGTATAACATTTTTGGTAAGAACTTTTCTTATTCTACATTTTTTTATACCTTTTCCATTGATATCAAAGGAAGAAAAAAGAGAAGATATGAAAATTTCTAGCTCATTTCATATAGAAGCATAGTGAATTTAAGCATAGAAACAATGTCAATTTCATTCTAGAATTATTGTAGTTCATATTTAGCAAGCTAATTGAGTTCAATTTCATGTATTTGATCCAAATAGTTCATAATTGAACATGTTTTGATGTTTTTTAGGTATTTTAAATTAAATCTCCCATTTCATGATTGTCAATTCAATGATCTAATATCCTAATTATGATATCAAAATTCAATTAGATTACAATATTCATGAATATGAAGCAATAATTCAATTTTATTTAGTTATCTATTGATTTCAATTAATTGATCTTACTAAACAATGATATAATCAGTTACTGAGTGTTTGTGTGTAGCATTCTTGCAAGTAAAACATTTACACATCACATTTTGGCACCCATCATCAAAACATGGAAAACATGCACTTGGATAACATCAAAACTATCTAGAATAAAAAAGAGAGAAAAAGTGAAAAGAGCAAAAAAAATGAAAAACAAAAAAATTGTGCCTCAGTGAAAATGTGGTAAACAGGTACCTTGGTAGAAAAAATAGTAATCTTAAGAGTGGTGAAAACTTGGTAAATAGGGGGAATTTGTCAGCTCATTTCTTTGTCTATCAAAGCTATGATATTTGTTCAGCAAGTGCTTTAAGACCTTTGAGCCAGTACAAGAAATAAAGCATTCCTATCTGATTGTTACATCATTTACCTATCATCACCATGGTTTGGAATCCAATCTTATCTTTCTTTTGAATACACAATTTCAATCTGCTTCATAGAAATAGATTCAATCAAAGTTATTTCTCAATACCACCTCAATCACTTCAATCAAAGGTATTTTTTGAATACCACCCCAATCACATAAACCAATAGTATTTCTTCAATACCATCAACCAACTAACCAATCAAGAAAAGGTATTTATCAATACCAGTGATAAAATCACATATCATATCAATAAAGAAAATAATGTTTCTTCAACACTCATCTTGTCATCAACATGATCATATTGAATCTATCAATCAACAACACGAGTACAAAAAGATCAGTCCTGTCATATGCTTGCATGAATTCTGACTTCTGAGTTACTCTATGATGTGTCTATCCTAGAGAAACAACGAAGGAGTTGAGATATTTTTATTTAAATTATGACTGTTTTTTCTTTATCAAATTTTCCCTTATCATATCTTCTGAGTGTTTTGACAATGCTATGAATGCTAGAAATATAAGAACAGAGGGCATGATAGTTTCTTTGACTTCTTCTTGTGATGTACATTGGAATTTTTACAAGGTCTATTTTGACAAAGCTAAAGCTACATGAAAGGCTTTGATTTTGAGACCAAAGAAAACCCCTATGTTAGACTGGATTTCTATCTTTATCAATTATTGATTATCATATCTCTGGAGATATTCCACGAGTCATTGTACTAGAACATGAAGGAAGGTATATGATATTTTCTTTGTTTGTGTTTGTTGATGCAATTAATACTTAGGACATCATGATCTATTATTGGTGGAATTATATGATGTTCCTAATGACTGAGAGGGGGGGGGTGAATTAGGAACCAATAAAACTTAATCCTTTTAATCCACAATTAGATTAGCTTATTTTTTTGCATGCATATAACTTGAAAGTAAAGAATTAGATACAACACATAACACAATATTTGGTTACCCAGAAACCTTCCAAAACAAAGAAAAACTGGGGTGGGGATGATACCCACATGATTTAGTAATACAGTATAAATTTAGCCTATTAAAGCTTACAATGACCACTTCTAATGGTCTGCCTTGTTAGGAGAAAATAAAGGACTATTCGGTCCACCTTGTTAAAGTATTTTTTACAATACAATAAGTAATGCAACTCAGTTAAGAGATTTAAAGAAAGGATTGTTAGGTCCACCTGGTTAAAATATTTTGTTGATCCACCTATGAGAATGAACCAGTTGATGATCTGCTCTGTGCAACTATGATTGTTGAATAAGATCCTTTAAAATATAACTGATCACCTGAATGTGATAGATAGGTCTCTACTGTCCTGAACACTTCTATACTTAACTCAAACGACCATTCACATAATCATATATTCATCTTCTCATTATGCATACTTATTATTCATATTGGATAAAACAAACTATCTTACTTATATATCTTTATCCAACAAATAACTTTGTAAGTTAGCTTGCAATAAACAAATTTATATTTAACAATATATGCAAACTCGCCTTCAAATTGTCACTCGGGTCCAAAAGACTACTCGGGTTATAAACTGTCACTCGGGTGATACTAAACACTTAGGTGATGCTGAACACTCAGGCGACACTGTATATACGGGTAACTCTGTATACTTGGGTAACACTGAATGACTAAGTGTTTTGACACTAATTGACAATATGTATTTCCATAAGGTCTACAATATCCCCCTTTGGCATTAGTGACAAAAACACTTATCATTAAACTATGTATCTGATATGTCAAAACTCTCTCTTATTGATTGCTTGTGTTTTGAGTCTTTCTCTACTGCTCGAGTCTAACTGACTTTGTTTTTTTATTTTTCAAAATTGTTATTGTAGCATATATCTTCTACGCTATTCACTGTACATGTGATATTTACAATGACATTTCCCTCTTACACAATGACATTTCCCCCTTGTTTTTGACAAGAATGCCAAAAAAAAATGTCATCTATAGGGTTATCCCGAAGTAGGATATAAAATCACTATGTACCTTCAAAATTTGAGATAGAGTGTTCTCCCAATTATCCTGTAGCACCTTCAAGATGTGCAATTCAACTTGTAGTTCTGTAGATATCTCTATCATCATCTTGGCAACTGAGAAGTTGTTTTCATGGATGAGAGTTTTAGCATGTGTTATACATTTCTTCTTTCCATCCATGTGTGGTATAAGTTGGCTCTGAATGGTTAGAAGAGATTCTCTGATTCATGCTTCTTCTCTCAACACTTCAACCTACAAATCAGTAAGATACTTTATTTTCATGAAGTGAGTAGAAGTGGTGCTTAGGTCAAGTGCTAACTACCTTGCACTTTCCTTCATGTCTGCATCGATCTTTACTATCTTATTCTTTATTTCCATGGTAAAGTTAGAGTCACTCAAATTTACAACTAATTCTACCAAATTTTTCACAGTGGTTTCTAGAGTTCTTATAATCTATGTAAGCTACACCTGGTCAATTTCAATCTTCTTTGCAATGCTCTCTAGAACCTTGTTCTCAAATTTCTCCTATGCCTTCTCAAGTAACTTTTCCTGACCATTCATGTCTGTGTTGAACTTGTGAACAATGTAAACATGTTAGTCTATTATTGGGTCACTCTCATTGACTTCAATGTGCAAAGAATCTACAAATATGCCTTTTACATATTCAATTACTTTGTTCCTTTGTCTTTCCTTTCAAAGTTTCTGTTGTGAGGCTATTTTCTTCTACAATTTTCCCAAAATATCCATTTGTTCTATAGATAGGTTGGATAGATCCTAATTAGGAATCACAGTCTCTTTATCCAAATCTATCTCATTAGTTATTACTATATTTTATTTAGGACTTGGTGAAGGAACAATTTCCTTACCTTTATCTACCTTATCCTTTGTTTCATTATTCAATCCAATTAGGTCATTGACCTTTATAGTACCAATTTTTGGATCAACACTTACTGATGAATCAAAAGTCGAAATTTATATCTTGCCTTTTTGTGACTCAGGTGTGCATGTCTCAGTAGTAAAATAATCCTATTTCTCAGGCTTTTCATGTTCTAATGTAGATTATGCAACCTTGTCTTTTCTCGGGGTCACTATAGTGTGTATGGGAGATTGAGGTAGTGATGCCATTACCTCAACTACAATCTGTTATGTGTTGGACTCTTTAATAGTTTGTACCTTGGGTAGAGTGTCATCATTTGCTTATGCTGGAGGGTCTAAAATTGGTACTTCTTCCTTCACATTGCTTTCTGCAATCTCAAATATTTATTTCCACAATAATGTGGCATGCTGAGCTACTTATTCTATATTCTTGTTCAATATTTGGAATGCCCTGAATCTGGGGGTGTGATTATTCTCATATTTTCTCAAGGCCTCTTTCACTTCTTTACCATTCATTTTACGCATAACCTGCTTCAATGTCTCTTCCCTTATATTTATTTCACTTTGTACTATATTCTTCCAGGGAATATAGACTGTTTTAAATAATTCTTCAGCCATATAACTCTTCAACTTAGAAGGGTCATGTTTCCAATTTGCCATCTTCTCCACCACTTCTTGCTCAATTTTCTTCTTTTCTTCTTCTATCCTAGAAGCATACTTCAGTGATTTTAAAGAACTCATGGCTCTTCTTTCTATAAGGTCCTTGATATTTTGATCAAGTGTGGGTGTGAGTTTAGTAAAGACCACAGTATCTTCTTCATCATCATCCTCTTCATCACTTAGTATAAGCTTTCTCCTTGATCTGCTCAGAGTGACAATAGGAGTAGTTCCTTTTTCATTTTTCAGTCTAGGTATTGTCTTCCTCTTCTTCTGTGGAGGATTAACATTAGTTTCTTCCTTGTCAGATTCAATTTCCTCTATCTCCTATGTTTAAACTATTTCCTCTTTACTCTCAAATATTGTAGGAGAGTCAGAGGTCTTTCCATACTTATTCTTGAATGTATCAAGTCTCTTTATTCCTCTCTTCAATATCCTAGGAATCAGAATTTCCAAAGATAGCCTTCTCTTTTCTTCCTCATAGGTTCCAAAGTCGGGTTCCGTTGGATTGACAGGTTCATTCACAAGAGCCTCTATGATATCTTAAGTGTCCTCATTTTTAAATTCATATGGAAAGGGTTGTACCCATGCAACCCTAGGCTTTATTGCTTGTATATACACTTTATTACAATAAACTAGAAAACATATTTCTTCTTTGTACTTCTTGATTAGTTGTTTGGTAATTCTATATCTACTCTACATTTTTTGTTTGAAACTTTCAAAGTATCCATCCATAATTCTATCAAAATTATCTCCCACCTCAGCTATGAAATTATTAATTTGATGGATGATTGGTCTATCCTTTTTCCATCCTACTGTTCCTTTGGAGGGAAAGAACTTCTCAACATAAAATAGTATGTAGATTAGAAGAGAACCAAACTTACATGAATTGGTTTTTGATACTTGGATGCTCTCCATGTTCTTTCTCAAGTGAAACTCTACTGGGTCTACTAGGTCAACAGCTTCACATGAAACACTATTGGTTCTGCCCAATTTGTACATCTTGTGTGCTATGACATGAATTCCAATTTTCATCTCCATATCTATTACTCCATTGAGTCTCATGCCTTTGGCGTCCCACTCAGACAGAGTTAACTCTTCTATTTCATCACTTTTTTAGGGTTTTGGTAGCTTTTGGCTTGTCTAGCATAGGAAACCTGATAACATGGTAAATTATCTGCTTAGTGATCTTCACTAGATGATCCAACCATAGTTACATGTCCTAAACATGACTAAGAACATATCTCATCTATTTTGTCTAGAAGTTCCTTGACATATACATGATATGTGTCAAACCCTTAGTTTCAAGGTGCTTATGCTCGTGCTTCAATTTCTTATCTGTACATAACTTATCATATGTTTGTTTCATCTCACTAGTTGCAAGGTCCTATATGTTGTAGTGATAGAAGCTATAAATGTCGTTAACCAGTAACACTCTCGAAGGGATTAGGGAATGAAATCCCATTGGGTCTATCTCCTCTGCAACTCGCAGATGAAGCTTGAACATGGGAGGATTATAGATTTGTATTCCTTACTAACATATTCAAACCTTTCTTGACCTTGCTACTAGAAGTGGATGCCATATTGCTTGGATGAAATAATCAAACTCCACTTTCAATCACAAATTTGCACTGAATTGCTAAAGGCTCTATATGGACTTGTAAACTAAAATCATTGTAAACAATACTCTTCACAATCCTTCATATACAAGAGATTTTCAACCGTTAGAGTATTTCATTAAATTATTCATACATAGTAGCTGGCATAACTTGGGTGTTTCTCCAAGATTCACTCAGAACCTCGGGTGAAACTAACTTTCCAGTTATCAATATTGCCTGACTCAGCTTAGGTGAGCTAGAGTGACTCGAGTGAAACTAAAATTCTAACTCAGGTTGAACTACAATATGTCCTCATGCATAAATATGCAGATATAGACTATATTTCTTACCTAGAACTAATGTAGGATGGCTTGTTATTGCACAGTTCCAGTCATCTCCTTACTTTTCTATTCTATAATGATGGATCCACCCATCTCATTTTTTAGGGTCTCATTAGATCCTTCATTACTTTGATCTGAATTATGTGAGGATTTGCTTATCCATTTCTTTCTCATCTGAGCTCTGATTTCCAAGATTTTGGTTTTACCATTCTCAAAAAAAGTATCAACATTTTCTCTATTCATATAGTTCTTGCTCAGATGACCGAGTTGTTTACACACATAGCATCTCTTAGTAGGATCTCTTTTTCTGAAGTGAGTCTTTACACAATTTGCACCAATGTGTCCATATTCACCACAGTGACAACATCTATACCAAGTGTTTTAATCCCAACCAAAAATTTCCTTGGCTAATTGTTTAGTAGGATTCCAATTCTTAGTTCTACACTCGGAAGATTTGTGACCTTATTTGTTGCATTTGTAGCATTTCCCTTCAAACTTAGGTTTATGTATGCATTCACTTTCTTTATGTCCATGTTTGTTGCAACTGTAGCATTTACCATTAAATTTTGACTTTCCATTTCTCCAACACTTATTTGATGTATGCCATGTCTTACCATAGTGATTGTGTTTAGGTTTGTTGTTCCTTTGAGCTCCTTGTTGTGAGGATTCACCTTGTTCAGTATATCCTAATCCAATCTGTCCATGATATCTAAGTTTTCTTTCCTAATCAATACTATTTCATGAATTCACCATACTTTCATTTGTTTTCTTTTCAGTATTGAGATCATTCTGCAGTCTTTCATTTTCTGTCCTTAGATTGACAACTTCTTGTCTTGCATTGTTGAGTTGACTTACTAAGTCAGCTTACTGAAGTGATAAGTGTTGGATTTCATTTTATTTTTCTTCTAATCTTATACTCAGAAGTCTTTTATCTTTGTGTGCTATATTTCTGTCATCTTCTGCTTTGTTCTTTAGTTCCATGACTTCACACATTCTGATTGAGTGAACTTCCTATTCTCTTTTAAACTTTCTGACTTCTTCATGTAAATTGAGATGTTTTGCAAGCAAGTCTTCAATGGCTACATCAGCTTCTTTTGAGCTTCTGTCTTTGCAAAATTATTCAATTATTTATTCTATATAGTTCTTGTCATTCATATGCTCTGCTAATTATTTTCTTCTCCTTAGGGAAAGAGAGAGATTCCCCTTAAGTTTTATGATCTGATCCATGGAAAATTTAAGATATATCTTTTCATTCTCAATGTATTTCTCCAGTCTGTATGTTTCCATATCCTCTGATCTTTTCTCAAGTTGTTAAACTTCTGATAAGAGAACCACTACTCTGATACCGGTTGTTGGAATTATATGATGTGCCCAATGACTGAGAACGGGGGAGTGAATCAGGAACCAATAAAACTTAATCCTTTTAATCCACAATTAGATTAGCTTATTTGTTTGCATGCATATAACTTGAAAGTAAAGAATCAAATACAACACATAACACAATATCTGGTTACCCAGAAAACTTCCAAAAGAAAGTAAAACTGGGGTGGGGATGATACCCACAAGATTTAGTACTATAGTATAAATTTAGCCTATTAAATCTTGCAATGACTACTTCTAATGGTTTTCCCTGTTAGGAGCAAAGAAAGGACTATTAGGTCCACCTTGTTAAAGGATTTTGTACAATACAATACGTAATGAAACTTGGTTAAGAGATTTAAAGAAAGGACTGTTAGGTCCACCTTGTGAAAGGATTTTTCTGATCCACCTATGAGAATGAACCAGCTGATGATCTACTCTATGCAACTGTGATTGTTGAATAAGATCCTTTGAAATATAACTGATCACCTGAATGTGATAGATAAGTCTTTGTTGTCCCAAACACTTCTGTACTTAACTCAAAGTGACATTCTCATAATCATATTCATCTTATCATTATGCATACTTATTCTTCATATTGGATAAAACATACTATATTACTTATATATCTTTATCCAATAAATACTTTTGTAATTCGGATTGAAATAAACAAATTTATATTTAAGAATATATGCAAAGTCGGCTTCAAACTATCACTCAAGTCCAAAAGACTACTCAGGTGATAAACTATCACTCGATGATAATTAACACTCAGGTGATGCTGAACACTTGGGTGACACTGTATAATCAGGTAACTATATATACTCGAGTAACACTAAATGACTAATTGTTTTGACACTAATTGAAAATATGTCTTGCCATAAGCTCTGATTCTGAGACCAAAGAAAATACCTATGTTAGATTGGATTTCTATCTTTATTGATTGTTGATTATCATATCTCTGGAGATATTCCATGAGTCATTGTACTAGAACATGAAGGATGGTATATGATATTTTCTTTTTTTTTGTGTTTGTTGACACAATTGATACTCAGGGCATCATGATCTGTTATATCTTGATGCTTGTGTCAAAATTCAATATCAAAACTGAACTCATTTGTATTCATATCATCAGAATAAAGTAATTAATCATGGTGGTCATACTAAATAAAACATGCTACCTAAGTCAATTTCATATTTTCATTGTCTATTAATCACTAGTGATGATTGTATGTACTTGTATCTGAGAACAGTGATATTCATACTATCATGATTATTTGCATATCATTGTTGGTTGTATAAAAAATGGGGTCCGCAAAAATCTCAATGATGAAACAAGAAATAAATGAAAGACATGGAAATGGAAATTGCATTTTCATTATAGTGTTGCATTGCATTCTAGGTATTGCATCACTTTTCGAGGAAATTATATTGTGAAAGGTTGTCAAAACATACATTTAAAGAGGGAAAAGAAAAATTCAAAACATTCAACAAGATATCATTTCTCTTATGATTGAGTATCTTTAGTCATTGAAATAAAAACTCATCATTTTCATAATCATGTTCATTGCATTTCATTTACTATCATTGAAATCCATACATATGCATTCATATCATTAACATAACATCATATCTATGCATCTAAAAACAAACAAAAATAAATGCATCCATACATTTGCATTCATAGCATAATGAAATCAAGAAAGTTCACAAAGAATAATCATAATCATCTTATAAAGCATAACATGTCAGTGAAAAAGATACAATGAATTTAAAACATGAGAAATTCATCATATATCAAATAATGTCCATGAGATACATAGTCCAAATTTAGAAAAATGGTGCTAGATCATAGTAATATCAATACATCATCATCAAAAATGCAGATAAAGCCTCAAATAAATCATGAATGACTACCTGTATCATCCCCTGGTGGTGGTCCTTTTGGGGGAACATCAGATCTTCTAGGTCTAACACTCTTTGACTGTGTCGATGCTCGTGAGAAAGGTGTAAGGATCTTCGTAGGATCCAGTACTGCTGAAAAGTATGCATCCTCATAATATGAGGCTCTACTATGCTACAAGGAAACATTTCTCTATGCAATATCCAATGCTATATCTATGTCAGCTAGATGAGCCTATAATACAGCTATCCTGGTCTGTAACTGACCTCTCTCTGTCGAGTCATGCTATCAATGTTGCATCACCTGTACCCTCTAATGGTACACTTGGCGGCTTAGGACCTGTCTGCCCTGTACTCGGCTGTAGAGGTGGGGTACCTATTTGAGATCTAATCTAAATACCTAGATGAATCCTTGTGCTACTTTTCCATGTCACTCTCACCTATTGAGGAACCTATGTAGTTGTCATAACAAAAGTCCCAGAAGACATCTTCCCTGAAGCTTGTACCTATGTAGAAGGAAGTAGTTTCTTCATGGTTCTCACCATTATCTTTTCTATTGGAATCAAAATCTTTATTCCAAGCTTATCATTCTCATCTAGAGGTTTTTATCTGGAAATAAAGCCAATCTCATGTCCATTTTGATTCCAAGGGGGCATTATCAATCATTCTAATCAAGCGATCCTAGTACAATGTCTTTTAAACAACTCGGGCATCATTAAATTATGACTTAACTCTCAAATTGACTAGGTTAATCAAATTTCCAACAGCTGGGGGAATCTTCATTAGACATTATATCATATCAACATTATAAAATATTGGAATGAGTGATTTCATCGCTTCATGTCAAATTTTTTGCTCTTATCAAAGTTTAAGTTGTAAACATCAGTGGAGATATCAATTTCAACGCACCACATCAAATTGATAGTATCTTCATTTGAAACAATCAAAATCTCAAATAGTGATCAAATTCATCATTTGTTAAAATATTTGCTAGATATCAGTTTCATTGCATCACATCAAACTAGTTTTCTAGTCAATATTTCTTAATCATGTCTTGGAGATATTAGTTTCATCACATCACATCAAACTAAGTATCAGATCAAGATTTCAGATATCATTGTAACAATAATCAATTTTATCGCTTCATGTCAAATTAATTAGGTGTTATTATCCTCAACAATCAGATAGGTAATCAGTTTCATAGCTTCACATCAAATTGATTATTCTGGTCTTAATCTATCATCAGACATCAAAACTCAGGAGAATCAATTTCAGTGCACCACATCAAATTGATCCTGTAATTACTACATTGGTCTCATCAAACAATCAAGAATCTCCATTAGCTTCAATTGATTTTTGTTCAACCAAGTTCGGAATCAATTTCTAATCAAGAATAGTTGCATCACTTCATATCCACCTATTCGATCATTAGTAAACAAGATGTTCTTTGAATCAACATGCTGATTGCATGTCAATTCAAAGAGGGGAAAATATAATCACCTAAAAATGGTCTGATAAACTCAGAGCCCTAATCTGAAATTGAGTCTCCCAGGTCCGAATCAAGACTGTCAACTCAAAGCTAATCACAAATATATAATTAAACTAGATCAGTTTAAATATATAATTCATCAAAAACAAACAATCCAAGATCAATCATCAAGATGCATTCATCAAAAGGTATTAATTCTTCAATTAACCTTGTGGAATTAAATCAAATCAAAATTTTAAATACATGGCTAAGGAAGCTAATTAAAAGGAATTAATTAATTCAAAGTATTAATATTCCTTCAACATGCCTCAAAATTCAAACCTCTAACAAATGAAATGTGATCACATGGATCAACCAAGCTTACATCTCAGCCTTCCCTCATGGATACATCTCAACCATCAAATTCAAGTTTGAATTCTAAGCCTTTTCCCTCCAAGAAAAATCTATATAATGAAGCCTTTCTAGCTCATTTCATATAGAGGCAGAGTGAATTTAAGCATAGAAATAATGCCAATTTCATTCTAGAATTAATCTAGTTCATCTTTAGCAAGATAATCTAGTTCAATTTCATGTATTTGATCTAAATAATGCATAATTAAACATGTTTTGATGTATTTTAGGCATTTTCAATTGAATCCTCCATTTCATGATTGTCAATTCAATGATCAAATATGCTAATTCTAAGAGAAAAATTCAATTAGATTACAATCTTCATGACTAGGAAGCAATAATTTGATTTCATTTGGTTTTCTATTGATTTCAATGAACTGATCTTACTAACCAATGATAGACTTGTTGGATGATATCAGTTTTGGGTACTGATCATGTTGTTTATATTCTTGTTTTGTCGCTGATATCAACATATGTTTATGTGGAGAGAACAAACTAGTTACTTGACTGGAAGAAGTTTATGGACACTGTATGGATGTTTTAGAACAATAAAAGTTGATTATATGAAGAAGGATGTGTGTTGACCTTATTCCTAAGGTCTCTTAGCTTTATGTTACATATTGTGGTTGTTACAACTGATTTGGTGAAGAATGGTTTCTGGAGTGTAATTGTAATGCTTGATAGAGAAGGTCTCTCTATTTTGAGTATATCTTACTAATGAAACTATTTTAGGTAATGTGAGCTTACTGGAGGACTATAGACATACTTTGGAATATTGGGTTGTGTTCAATTGGTATGAGCATTCTGGTGACATCAGCTATGGTGTGTATTCTGAAGGAGACCTATTTGGTGGCCGACTTCAGACATGTAGCATGTAATATTAATTGTGAGCATGGATTATGGATCTGGAAGTATACCCAATCGATTGTAAATGATGTTTACTTTTTATAGGTACCATGTGTATCTTAGCAAGGGGTTATATAATTATTTGTATATTGGGAAAGCCTAATTGGCCAACCTAATTAATTATTTGTGTATTAGGAAAGCTCAATTGGCCAACCTAATGTATTATTGTAATAGGGTATATATGAGTGATCTTTTCTTTTGGAAAGGTTTGGTAGTGGAAGGAAATTGAAAGATGTGAGGCTTGTTTACTTATGGATGTATAGAAGAGTTTGTGATAAGAATACTTCATTGGAACTGTCCAAGAAAAGATAGTTTCTATCAGACAGTTCACTGGATTGTATATTCCTATATACACTTGTTTGGATTGTGAATCCTTGAGGGTGGCTTTAAACTTCTTTAGGAAGTGTGCCTGGTTAGTGAGCCTCCTACTTTTTCTTGACTCATAACAGGGTTCATCTCCTAACAGGGACTATGTACTATTATGTTGTAATAAGATCCTAACATGGCTAAATCTTCTAAAAGGGATACTATACTCTCAGTACATTATTTGTGGGTGCTAATTCCCACCAATTTTTTTTTACCTTTAATAGGGTTTCCTCAAAGAAAAAGCATTGTGTTACTGTGTTGGAATTTATGGTGTTATCATTTGCATTGTATTTTTGGTTTATAAAGTTTAAAGTTTAATAATCTATATCATAATGGATTCACCCCTCCTCTTAGTTTTCTTGTGGACTGTTATTCCTAACAATTGGTATCAGAGTAATTGGTCCTTAGAAGAGAGAAATCTTAACAACTTGAGGTGATCCTGAAGATGTCTTACTACAGGAAGGATAGTCTGAAATTTGATCCTAAAAACTTTGACAGCTGGCAAAACAAGATGAGAACATATTTTTTATATTTAGGACTTGACTATTGGATGATCACAAAGAAGAATGAGAAGATAGAAACCAATGATGAACTGGAGAAGGCTACTGAAGATGAAAATAATTTATTTTCATGTAATGTGGTTGAAAGGGAATCATTGATCAGTGCACTTTCTAAAGGTGAGTTCACAGAAGTAAAAGAATTGGATTCTACACATGAGATCTTGACAAGATTGGAAGCACTATATATAGGAGAAAAATCTACAAAATAGGAAAAGCTACATAAACAGAAGACGAATATGGATTCACTAAAGATTCAATAAGATGAGAACATTAGGAAATATGGATAGAGAATTATTGAAGTGGTTACTATAATTAGAAACTCTGGAGGTACTTACAGTGATGAAGAGGTGATTTCAAAGATACTCAAATATTTGACACCTACTTATAGAACCAAAGTACAATCTATAGAGGAGATTATAGCTTTGACATAGAAAATAACTAGAGAGATGTTTATCGGAAAGCTAACTACTTTTGAGGCCACATAATTGGGAGATACTTTACATAAAGTTGAGTCAACATTCAAGGCAACCGTGCATAAACAAAAAAAGACCTTATCTGGAATTGCGAACCCACATAATTATGACCTAAGAGAATAACTTGGAGAATATGTTGAGGAATGGGAAAAAATATAGGAGGAAGAAATAAAGCGAGATGAAGTGGTAGCATTGATCTCTAGAAGAGAGAAGAGAGGTAAGGGTAAATTTGAACGCAAATTACCTTTGAAATGTTTTTCATGTAACAAGATTGGTTATTTTGCATCTAGATGTCCTACAAGGGTTCCTAAGAACAAACCTAAGTTTTACAAATCTAAGTATCCTAAAGACAAGGAATATTATTAAGCTAGTGAGGGTATTTATGATGATCATGGTGACTATGATGAAATTGGATTTATTTCTATAAAGGATGATGAACCTATACATGTGGAAAAAGGATTAGTATCCTGTGTTGAAAAGAAATATGAATGGGTTATAGACAGTGGTTGTTCACATCATATGACTGGAGAGAAAAAAAATTGTGAGTTTGAAAATATATGATGGTGGTGATTTTAGATTTGGTGACAATACTCCTAAACTTATCATTGGAGTTGGATCTATTTATCTGGATGAAAAGACTAATACTGACAATGTATTACTTGTTGATGGACTTAAGCATAATATGTTGAGTGTTGGACACTTAGTGGACAGAGGTTATCAGTTGGAATTCATTAATGGGAAATGCTCTAGGAGAAGTAAATCAAGATACTTGATCACATCTGGTACTAAGTCTAGAGGTAATGTATTTAAATTAAATACATATGAAGCTACTTGTTTTATTGTGAAGATTGATGATAGTTGGCTATGATATAGAAGATTTTGTCATCTTAAATTTGATAACATTGTGAAGGCATGTATGACTAATGTTGTGAGAGATCTACCAAAGATTTAAAATCCATCTAACACTACGTGTAGAGAGTGTGTTATGGGGAAGCAGACCATAAGAAATTTTAAAAGAAAATATTATTCAGCAAAAGGGAAGTTGGATCTAGTGCATACAAATCTGTATGGTCCTACAAGAACAAGATCATCTTATGGTAAAAGGTACTTTGTAATTTTTGCTGATGAATTTTCTAGAATGATGTGGGTTACATATTTGAGAGAGAAATCTGAAGCATTTAACAAATTCAAGTTATTTAAAGCAAAAGTTGAGAATGAATCTAGTTTGAAGATAAAATGTTTCAGATCAGACAAAGGTGGAGAGTACAAGAAAGATTCCTTATGAATTATTTTTGATCATACACCTACTGTAAAATATTTTAGAATATTTGGAAGTAAATTTTATATCAAAAGAGATGATGAGATAGGGAAATTTGATGCTAGAATTGATGAAGGAATTTTTCTTGGTTATTCTACTAAGAGTAAAACATATAAATGTTTCAATCTAATATTGAGGAAGCTGATTGAAAGCTCTAATGTGAGGATAGATGAAAATTTTCATATTTAGGAAATAATGTATGACTGTGGTCAGAAAGCAGAGATAAAAGAGGTCACTGCTGAACCTGAAGAACCTTTGATGATTGAAAATGAAATTGAAGATGAAGTGACTGAAGTTACTGAGACTCCAAAGACTGTGGTATTTTAAGAAGAACCATCATGAAGATCAAATTATTGGTGATGAAAATAAAGGTATGATGACAAGAGCTAGAATTAGAGATGAAATTTGTTTTATTTCTCAAGTTGAGCCAAAGACTACTGATGAAGCGTGTAGAGATGAATCTTGGACTAAAGATATGGAAGAAGAACTTGAAAAAATAAAGAAAAATAGTACATGGGAATTGGTTACAAGGCCTAAGAACAAAAATGTTATAGGTACAAAATGCATTTTTAGAAATAAGATGGATGAGGAAGGAATAGGGGTAAGAAGCAAGGATAAAATTGTATGTAAAGGCTACTCACAAAAAGAAGGAATAGACTATAAGGAAAAAATTTCTCTTGTTGCTAGATTGGAAGCTATGAGATTATTTCTTGCTTATGCTACACATAAAGACTTTAAAGTATATCAGATGGATGTGAAATCAGCATTCTTGAATGGAGATCTAGAAGAAAAAGTTTACATTGAGCAACATGATGGTTTTCCTTTGAGAGAGGATGAAGACATGGTTTGTAAGCTGAAGAAAGTATTGTATGGACCGAAACAAGCACCTAGAGCATGGTATGCAAGAATGGACAAGTATCTACTTCATCTTGGTTTCAGAAAAATAAATGTAGACAGTGATTTATACTTAAGAATTGATGAAGATGGAATCTTAATCATATAGGTTTTTGTTGATGATACCATTTTTGGAGGCAATGATAAGATGAGCAAGACTTTCTCTAAAGAAATGGAAAATGAATTTGAGATGTCAATGATTGGCAAAATGAAATATTTTCTTGGTTTGCAAATTAATCAGAGTAAGAATGGAATTTTTATATCTCAGACTACGTATCTTATGGAAATGTTGAAGAAGTTTGGAATGGAAGATTGTAAACCTGTTGGAACACCTATGGTGATTGGACATAAACTGACTATTAATGATGAGACTCAAAGTATAGTGTTGGAGATTTGCCTCTGTGCAAATAGTTGATTGTATGTTTGTCATTGATGACAACATATAATATACAACGATGTTCTATATGAAATTATCAGTATAGATGTTTTGGAGCTATGAATGTTTATTTACATGGTGTATACATGTTCTAGATGTTATGTGCATTCACGTCGAGTCAGATATGAAGTTTCAGTTGAGTTATGTTAATCAGTTATGGCAGTTACAGTGACTCAAGATTATCTGTGAACATCCAACATAATTAAATTATTTCTTGAGTTGCGCCTGTCTTTGGGATATGTGTGTTTGTATTCATGTTTATTTATGAGTCAAATATAATTATCTAAATGTGCCAAATGTGTTCTATCAAAATCATGATGTTGGATTTAATTTGTTGGAGCTAACTTTGTGATGCGTCATGTCTATTCAGTTTGGGTTATGTGATTTGAATCAGGTTGTGTGCTTGATGTGGCCGACTAAAGAAGTATTGAAGGGACTCCTAAAGATGACAAAGATCACATCTTTTGGGAAGATACATATAGTTGTTCATTTGGTGAACGCTAAGTGTGAATGATAAGAAAAGAGATAGAAAAAGTATATATCAGAATGTCCATTGTTTTAGGACAGTAGAGACATTTCATTCATCAAGAAAATATCTATGTGAAGAAGAAGTGGAAGTATACAAAAAACTAGAATTGATCAAGACATCAGGTCTAATCCAATAGTTCATTTATCGGATATAGTGCATATATGTTTTACTCAAGGTTGCAACCTGTTAGGGATTTTTCTTGTATGAATCACAATGCTTGAAATGTCTATGTGAATCCTGTACCTTTACTTCTGATTCAGAGACAAGAAAAGCCTAATTGCTAAGGACTGGATAAGGTCCTTCTTAGGTTTTTGAGCCACACATATGCTCAGGCGGGTTTTACCTTTTAAGATGGCTGTTAACACAGTATTTATTGATGTGGAAACTGATTTGTCATGTATTCTCTATTGAACCAGATTATAAAATACCTTGTAAATGACCAAGCATAATCATATACAGGATTTAACCATACAAATCATAATCTTAAATATGACAGAAACCAATGATACAAGGATTTCAATCCTTCTTCCTTTTCTTAATAGGAGGGACAACCTAATGATTCTCTCT
>MU223655.1:2659258-2675275 GCA_018584345.1 Thuja plicata
GTTGTTCCTGGGGTCACTACATCTCTGATGTCTTTGAAATCATCTTTGAAAACACCAGCATCAATCTTTCTATTCTGAGTTGACCCTGGCAGCAGCTGGAGAAACTCATCTGAGAAGCTAGGTTTTCGTTTGGGATCGTCTCCACTGCCTCCACTAGTAGAAGCCATGCTCATATCAGTACTCATGTTTTTCAGTACTTCGAATCTCTATCTGAATGATATATCTAAGCACAACTCTCTGTAATTCTTAGAAATCTTGATCACCCTAGAACACTGCAATAGCTCAGAAATATCACCCTTGCTGAAACAATAATTTAACTCTGAAATCATAAACTCGGTGAATAGGAATGAGTGCACAATCCCCTATTTATAGCCAAAGGATTCAAAGTACATGGCTCAAAATTCAGAAACGTCAGTTGTGCCATTAATTTGATATGCCATGAAATGTTCAAAAACCTAGCCGTAGTCGCGCGAGGTGACAGAAAATCAAATTTAAATCATGAATACTTTGGTGCAATGATAAAATGGTTAAGACAGCTGACATGGCACTCTCTGATTCGCCTTCTGTCATACATCTCAGCTACCTTTTGTACACAGTAATAAAAAATTCTTATATCTGATTGGCCACCGGGTGATCTTCTCTATCACGTCCTCCACTTGGCGCCACTTTTATAGATCCTGTTTATCTAGCGACCTCGCAACCTCATTAAGTCTCTTTGTCGCGAGCACATTTCCTTAACCATGGTTTACTCTTCAGACTTGGCGACAATGTAACTTTTTTACCTCGGCTAACCCAAGTCTCTCTAGCGATCAGGCGACTATGCAAAAATCTAAGTCGTGGGGAGTTAACCTTAACTCATCCATCTTCTCCAGACTTGGCAACAAACCCTTGTTTTTTAACTTTTCATAGTAATCACTAAGTCGCTGGATGCTCATTTCTCTTTTCAAGACTTCACGACAACACTTAGTCGCTGAGTCGGGTGATAAGATCAACTTAACCTGATTATATAGCACATGCCCTTTTCTATTTACAGCGACCTCACGACATACCTTAATCGCTTAGTCGGAAGGAATTTTTCCTTGGGGCACTTTTATCACCAGACTACGCGACCACCATCAGATCTTTTTATTTTGTTCATCGCACGGCTGTCGCTTAATCGCCTTAGAATTTCATATACCTTTAAATTATCAGGAGACTTCACGACTGAGGGAAAACATACCTTAGTCTTTTTATCGCCTTATCCTCTTCCTTCTTCTAGCGATCTCACGAAAACCACTAGTTCTGTGACAGATGTCATCTATTCTTTGGTCCACTTAATACATTCTAAAAAATGAGTCATCACTCCTGTTCTGGCGACATCCCGACTGAGGGAAATCTCTTAGCATGAAACCATTAGTCGCTGAGTTGTGACTGTTACCCATTAACCGCCAATTATCACGAGACCACGCGACAGAAGAAAAGCCTTAACTATTTGACCAAGCTGATCCAGCGACCATGCGACATGAAGTGAATCGCAAAGTCGGAAGACATTCCTTTGACTTGCCATTTCTTCTCGTGATCACCCGACTGAGGCGGGTCCCATTCATTTTAAAAGGTCATAACATGATTTCAAGCAACAACCCGACTAAAAGGAAATCACCAAGTCTCGATACACTGAGAGAATATTCCATTTTTTATCAAGACTACGCGACATAAGGCAAAAGCAAAGTCGGGGAATGATTTAGCATATTCGATTCTGGTAAAGCGATCAAGCGACCTACTTAAAAGCACATGTCTTGAGTGACTGAAAAAGGTAATGAAAAAACGTAAGACATGGCTAAGGGTTTTAAACATGCATCGTTTAATACTAGGTTTTAGGGTTTTGACAATTTTGGCAAGGTATAGGCATGAAAACCTAAAAATTTCACAGAGAGCAAGGTAAAGAACAAGGCGTAGCAGCAAAAACAGGAAATACAACCAACACAACCTTCATCATTTTAGCAGTGATCTTTTTGGATAGTGAGTCCTCACCCCTAACAGGGTTATTTGTAAAAGACTCCTAACAGGGTTAGACCCTTAACTAGGTCACTGTACTTATTGCATTGTAAATAACAACTCCTAATAGGGTTGCAATATCTCCTAACAGGGATAATTATACTTAAGTACAGTTCTTTGTGGGTGCTAATTGCCACCAGGGATTTTACCTATTTGGTTTCCCCGTAACCAAAATTGTTGTGTTCTATCTTGTGTTATCTAAATGTGTTAATGGTTAATGTTATTCTATAATTAATTGAAGAAAAGAATTAAACTAGTGGATAATTGATTCACCCCCCTCTCAGTTATCCCTTGGGACTATTCTAACAATTGGTATCAAAGCCAAGTGCCTTGGAGAGAAAGCCTAACAGCTTAAGGTAGATCAGATGGCATACTTCAGGAAAGAGAGTCCTAAGTTTGATGGAGAAAACTATCTTGACTGGAAGAACAAAATGATAACACATATTCAGTGCATTGGATTTGAGATGTATGATATTTCCACTCATGCAATTAATGATCCCACCTTGAAAGACCTTGCAGAAGAAGAATCTACAATTAAACAAAAGGAAGTGTTCAGTCAAAATGCAATTTCCAAAGAAGCCCTAATCAGTGCCCTATCCGAGAGTAAATTTTCTGAGGTCAAGAAGGAAGATAAATAATACTCTATTTGGAAATAATTAGAAGATATTTTTGAAGGAGATATCCAAGAAAATAATGCATGCAGAAAAACATGGAAGAAAAGATACAATAATTTAGAGATGATACCAGAAGAAAACATCAGAGCTTACAATCAGAGGATTAATGAAGCAGTTTCAGGTATCAGGAAAAAAGGTGGAGAAATTTTAGAGCATGATAAAATGGACAAACTAATGACCACATTGACAGCAGACTATGAGAGAAAGTCTAACATCTTTGATGAAACTATGTAATTCTCAAAGGAATTCAAAACAGAAACCTTGATAAGCCAAATATCTACATTTGAGATATCAAGATTGAAGATAGAACCTAAAAGTGAAACAACTTTCAAAGCCTCAGTCCACGATAAGAAATCTATAAGCAACTCCAGTAATAATGAAGAAGTGGATACAAAACTAGAAGAAATCATTTCTATGATTGTCAAGAAAGAAAGGAAAGGTAAAGGGAAATATGAAGGACAACTACCATTTAAATGTTTCTCATGCAAGAAAGTTGGTCACTTTGCATCCAAGTGTCCTACAAGAGTCAAGAAGTTCAGATTAGATTACAAGCCCAAGTACACTAAAGAATGCTATCATGCTGAAGATGGTGTAACTGATGATGATTCAGGAGAATATCAAATTGGATTCATTGCCATTAAAGAAATTGAGAAGATGCTTGAAGAAATGGGCAAAGAAGATGAAGAAAAAGCACAAGAGTTAGCATTAGTCTCCAAAACTGACATCAGAACTGACTGGATCATTGACAGCAGATGTTAACACCACATGATAGGAGACAAAGACAGATTTGTACATCTAGACAAGTACAAAGGTGGCATGCTTATATTTGGAGATAACACTCCCAAACCTATCATAGGTAGAGGATCTATCACCTTAGATGGAAAGAACAAGATAAATAATGTTCTTTATGTTGATGGTTTGCATCATAACTTACTAAGTGTTGGACAACTGCTAGACAAAGGATATCAGTTGGAATTCAAGAACAACATTTGTATTATAAACAACAAAGAAGGAGACATGATTGCATCAGGTTCAAAGACCAAAGGTAATGTTTTCCAGCTTAACTCTGAAGTAAGTTTTTTTGTTGAAAAAGTGGATGATAGTTGGTTATGGAACAAGAGACTTTGTCATATCAATTTTGACAACATAGTCAAGATAAGTAATGTAAAGGCAGTAGGAGACCTTCCAAGTATTGCAAGACCAGTTGACACTATGTGTAGGGAATGTGTGATGGGGAAGCATGTGAGGACCTCATTCAAGAGTAAACAAGACTCTACTGAAAACAAATTAGATCTGATACATACATACCTATGTGTACCTACTAAAACAAGATCATACTACGGAGAAAGGTATTTAATTTTGTTTGTTGATGATTTCTCAAGGATGATGTGGGTTGCATTCTTAAAAGACAAATCTGAAACTTTTAAGAAGTTAAAAGTATTCAAAGATAAGGTTGAGAATGAATCTAGATTGAAGATAAAATGTCTGAGATCTGATAGAGGAGGAGAATTCACCTCTGACTAGTTTTATGATTACTGCGAAGAACATGGAATCAAAATTTAGTTAAGTGCACCTAGAACCCCTCAACAGAATGAGATTGCAGAAAGATTGAATAGATTAATACTTGACACAATATGCACTATCATGATTGAAGGAAAAGTTTCCCATACCTATTGTAGACACCTAAATTTGACCAGGTGTATCTCAAGCATTCAAAATTCCAAATCTAAGTTGAATGCCTTAAAATCTCATCTCAATGCATTAAAATGGATCAAATCAAATGGAAAAAAATCAAATCAAATTAAAAGATCAAATAATCATGAAATCAAATGATTAAATTCAAGCCTAAAGGGATTAATAAAAATATGCAATTGATTTTTCAATTGTATAGTTCAAATAAAAAGATCAAATCCAACCCATTCACCCTTGCATGGCTAAATTAATTAAATGATTGAGTTATTTAATTCCTAAATATCTTTGAGACAACCAGCCAACTTTCCCTCCATTTGAAAATACCTCAAAGCTTTTGACTTAACCAAACTTTGATCATGATCAACTCACTCTACCCCCTACCCTTGGGAAAATGCTATAAATACAAGCCATTTCCTTTGTGTTTGTGATCCAAGAATTTCAAGAGAAAAAGCATCCTTATTATAGGCATATGAAGAGCATTTGAGAGCTTTTGAGAGTATTTCAGCATTTGCATAACATTTAGTATATCATGTTTAGGAGCATTTGTTGTTTTCTAACATATCTTGGAGCATTTTGAGCATCTTAAGCTAGATTTGAGCATTTGTTTATCATTCATTTCTCTTTCTAGGATTGTCCTTGAGAGAGATTAAACCTAAGAGCTCTCTTAACAAAGCTTAGATAGAGAACCATGAGATGATATAGATTTTTAGCTTCAATTCTTAGATTAAATCGTATTGTCTTTCCATAGAATTGTTGTTATTAGTCTTAATTTCATGAAGGTGTAATCTTACACACACAAATGGCGTCCACCGTGGGGCTCTAAGCCTCTTTGCTAATGTTTCTATCATAATATTTTGTGTGTTTTGTTTTGTTCTTGGTGTTATTTTGTAGAAAATAGGAGAAGGGTTGCTTATGCGATGTTAAGAGCTGCCTGTGAACAATAAAATGCCGCTTACAGAGTCTGATTCATCTTAGTCTTTCATTCTACATCTGTGTTCTAGATAAAGTGGGTCACCTGCCAGATAAAGAGTGTCACCTGCTAGATAAAGTGTGCTGCCTAAGATTTTTCAACAGCCGCTTACAAGCAATATTTGGCTGCCTTTTACACTTTCTATACCACCTAATAATTTTATTTAGCCACCTATGACTTTTTAAAAGCCGCTTGTTAGGATTTAAAAGCTGCGTAGAAAGTTTTCATTTACGCTTAAGAACATTTAAATGCCACTCTTTAGCTATTAAATGCCACATAATTACTTTTGCTTTAAATCAGGTTTTTGTTGATTTGGTCACTGTTGTAACTCTCTGTGTTTTTATGTCCTGTAGATGAAAAATCACCCAAAGGTGCGAAAACCAGAAAAGCAGATCTCAAAGCCTAGCAAAGAGTTAAGAATAAAAACCAAGAATGATAAAGAAATACATACAAAAAAAAATTTAGAGAGTTTATTTGAGGAAGAACACTTGTATGATCACTACATTAAGGTGTTTTTTCCTTACAAACAAAAATTTCTTACTCTTTAATTGGTTTTCATGCCTAGTTCTTTAAAAGCTTTAATTGATAAATCTTTCATTAAACAAGCTTTTAGGAGGTAATTTGTCATTTGATTTTTTCCAATTTTTCTTCACTTTGCCTCGCTTTGTGTTGACTAACTTGTTGGAGGAGCCAGAATGGGAACGATCACCACTAGGTGAGTGAAATAAGCCAAAACACTCAAAAATACGCCTAGCCTTGCTAGCTTCAAAAAATCAGGTATTTATCTAATCAAGCTTTCATTACTTGACTTGTGGAAATTCATTTAAATCTGGCATAAATAGGGACACCTTACTATTTTCTATTCAAACAAGACATTAGGTATATGCTCTCAACTTTTTGAAGTTGATCAAAAAGCCAAAAGTGTCAAGTTTGGGTGGTAAAAAGAAAGGAAGGATTAATCGAACCACACATCTCATTTTTTTAAGAACCTCCTTGTCAAGAGGTTGAAAATAAACAAATCTATTTGATGTGTTTGGAACAAAGAAAGACAATAGGGATATGCTCTTCACTCTTTTTGTGAATCAGATTCCCAAACTTGTTGGACTGAGTTTGATTTTTGCTTTCCATTTTCATGCTAGTTAAATAAAGCTTTAAAGGGCTTTCCTCCTAAGATTTGCCTTATGAGGACGGTGAGAGAGAACGACCCAAAGTGGGAGATATTCAATTTTACCGCAATATCGTCCAACCCACTATAAATAAATGCACTTTACCTTAATTGGAAAGTGACTAAAACTTGTGTAAGTCATCCTCACTTCCTCTAGTAGTCATTTGGGACTGCACAAAATTGTACTTTTGTGCGTGTGGGAAGCCCTCAAAGGGGTAAAGGATCTTGTCAAGATTTAGACCGGGATAGTTTGAAACCTAATAAAGTAGTAGACCTACCTTTGTAGAGCCATGATTAAAAGCCAAATTTGTTCACTCTAAGGTAGATTTCTTGGAAGACATTCTTGTGCAAACCTGTCAAAACATCCGAGAACATACTCTTTTAGTGTGGTTTTAGGAAAATGGTACAATTTTGATGTGTGTGTTGATCTTGTACTCTTTTTTCATGCAAGAATATTTTTTTGATAAATCTGATCAAAGACTTTAAACTTTGAAACCCAGAAAATACCAATAAAATTGTTAAAATCAACTTTGATCAGCAAAGCCCCACATACCATCATTTCAGAGCCGCTTACAAACAAAACTGGGCTTCTTGTCAATCTTAAAATGCCACTTAAAAGTATTAAACAACCACGTGTGCTACTAGAAATTGCCACATATAAATATTTCAAAACTGCCTATCAAAAAACAAACACCACCTACCAACTGCAGAGCACCGCGTAAAGGATTTCCAGTGACCGAGTATTAACATTTAAAGGCCACCTACACACAAGTAAGAGCCACCCAAAATTTTAAAAGGGAAAACAATGGGTATCTACTAAAGAATTAAAAACAAGGAAGTTTAATTTTTGGATACCCTTTTGGACGTTCTACCACTATGGATACCTAACTTAACCAGAATCTGTCATTATTGGGCATTTTGCAAATTTATACATAGATTGATCATTTAAGCGAGTTCAAAACCTAAGATCTTTATTTGACATATGTTAATGCCAGTTTTTACTCGATCCCACTACATCAAGACTACCCTGCAACTAGATGGATCGTATCTGAGACAAGAGTGTCCCTTTCTAGGTGATCCTTTTTCTGCAAAACCCTTTACACAAACCCATCAAAGAAGCAGAACCGAGGATGTGTTTTCCATTTGGCCATATAGATCTTGATCAGATCAATCATGTGAACAAGGATATGAACAAAGAAGGAAATGTTGATCCTAACAACAAAGGATCCAACAACAATACCAACAGAGGAACAAACATGGATCCTAACAATCAAGGAATGAACAATACCAACAATGGGGGCAATATAGACCCTAATGATGATGAGGATTTAACTAATGAAAAGGTTAATGAGGCTATGCAAAGCCCTTTCTTCATGAAACTAATGTAAAAAGTGTTGTAAAAAGACAAGGAGAAGTACTTTCTACACCTAGCACAAATGGGTCTCAAACTTCCACATGATTATGATGTCACTAAGCTCCAATGAAAATAAGTTGAGGCTAACCCCATTGATATCAGAAACAAAAAATTCTAGCTTTTCCAGATACAATTGGACACAATAAAACAAAGTGGGGCTCCTAAACCTTTTTATATTGAAGCCTTGTGTCCATTTCCATTTGACAAGTCTTTAATCATGATACCATTTCCAACAAATGCTATTTATCTAAAATATGATAAATATGAAGGAAAATTTGATCCTCAAGATCACTTAAGGGAATTTTGTGCCCTAAGTCTAGAGTTCATGCATGAAAAAACTTACCTTATGAGGTTATTCCCTAGAAGATTGGGAGGTATGGAAATGGAGTGGTTTTCAAAGTTACCCTCCGACATTCAAACCTTTGAGGAATTGGCCTCTAAATTTGTAACTCACTATTCTTATAACATCAAACATGAGGTTACAATGCTTAATCTATGAAACACAAAACAAAGAGAAGGAGAGGGATTCCTACTTTTCCTACAACGATGGAGAATGGTATTTACTAGATACCCTCGAAGTGTACCCTAATAGGAAAAGATGGATATTTTTGTGAACAACTTGAATCATGAAATGAATTATCGATTAAGGGTACAATGTCCAAGATCATTCCAAGATCTAATTGAGAATGGGGTGACAACAGAAGAGGTATTGGTAAAAAGTGGAGAAATCAAACTCTACAAAGATAACAAGAATAACAACAACAACAATACCTCCAACACCAATCAAAATCGGAATTCCAACAACAACAACAATAGTCAATTTTGGACAAAGAATAACAACAATAAAGGAGTGGTTAACGATGGAGTGGTGGAGGCTAATACTTTAAAGGATACCCCTTTAAATCTCACTAAAAACTCAGCTCAAGACAATAATGTGAATCAAGCACCCAAAGTTCCCTTCAACAACAACACTAATAACAACTTTGGGAATAATCAAGGGGCCCCTAAGCCTAAACCTTTCTTTGCACCTACACCCAAAAGGACATTCACTAATTTGGGTGAACCATTGGAAAATGCATTAAGGAAACTTATTGCAAATAAACGTATCAATCTACCAAAGGCTCAACCATATGAATCTCACATCAAGCCAAACTGGTGGAATGAGAACAACCATTGTGACTATCATCAAAATAGGGGACATAAGACCAATGATTGCCTACATGTCAAACATGTGGTACAAGATCTCATAGAAAATGGTGTGATAAAGGTGGATGGTCCTCAAAATAATGAAGATCACACAGCCTTTAAAACTCCTTTTTATAAGCATGAAAGCGGAGAATCTTCTAATTCCAACAATGGAGGAAATAATGTGAATAATGCAAAAGGCAGTCAAAATGTTAACTTTTCTCATACTTATGACAATACCATAAATATTGTTGTGGTTAAATACCATCCTATTCAAGGGTCTTCTAATGCCATCACAAGGGGGAAAGCCTTAAAGATTACCTTACAAGGGGGTACTCCTATTACTATTGGCCCTAAGACACCAACTATTTTGGCTAAAAAAACACCAACCACCACTGAGCCTTATAGTTTGGTGGAACAATTACAAAAGACTCCAGCCCAAATATCAATTTTGGAGTTGTTAAAATTATCTCCTAATCACAAGGAGATTCTAGAAAAAGCCTTGTGTGAGACCACGGTTCCTATAAACTTGGAGGAAGACAAATTTCAGAACATGGTAGGACACCTCATAGCTCCTCATTGTCTTTCCTTTTTGGAACAAGATGACATGTCTATCACACATCCTCAAAACTTACCCTTGCATAGAGAGGTATTGATCCAAAGACATAGGGTTAAGAGATTTCTCATAGATGGTGGAGCTGGTCTAGTTATTTTCACTTTAAACCCTGTCAATTCAATAGGGTTATCCGAGTCTTCCATTGATCCAAAGAAGCAAAGCACTATTAAGGATTATGATGAAGAGGAAAGATTTTCAAAAGGTATGATCATTCTACCAATTCAAGTGGGACCTATCAAAAAGGACACCATATGTTAGGTCCTTGACATGAAATTGACCTACAACATCTTACTAGGAAGGCCTTGGATACACGAGATGCAAGCAGTACCTTCTACATATCACCAATGCATAAAATTTCCGTACCTAGGGGAGGAGATCACAATTGGAGGAGATTCAAACTCGTTCCAATATTGTAATTCTCTAAAGACAAGTCATGAATTGTATATTCCTCATAATAGGGAAATAGTTATCTTTGATATTACCATGGAAGAGGCCAAAGAGGAAAAGTCAGAACCAACATCAAATGTCACATCTACTCCTAACCCTATTCAAACTAACTCAACTACATCAACTAAGGGAAAAGAAAAGATGAGTTACGAGGGTTCAAATTTGAAGGATACTTTAGTTCATAATTAAACCTTAAGATTGGAAACTTATAAACCCACTAAGGAAGAAAGAGAACAAAATAAGAAAGGCCACTATGAAAAGATGAGTGACCTAATGCATCAATTTGAGAAACAATGTAAAATTAACTCAAAAGGAGTAGGGGAATATTCTGTTTCCCTCTTTGATTTACCTGCATCTCCAAGGACACATGGGAAACCATCCAAAGATCATCAACCTCATAAATACAATTCCTATTTTGTGAGAGAATGTGACAAACAAGAAATAAACAAAGAAGATAATGAGGTATTACAATGGCTCTATAAAGAGGATGATAATTCAGCTAATTCCAATGAAAGGGTGCAACACATCAATATCCAAACTGATCAATATGGAAAAGGATTTGATATCATGAAGAAAATGGGGTATAAGGGAAGAGGACCCTTAGGAGTTTGATATAGAGGATTGTTAGAACCAATTGAACCAGTTTCGAGAGCCAAAGAGGCGAAAGCTGGCGTAGGCTTTCAGCATAAAGGAGAAAGTTCAAATCCCATGCATGATTTTCATGCACATATTCATATGGTAGGTTCTGAAAGTGAAGAAGACTCTAGGGATTATGAGTGGGATTCCTTGTTTGAAGAATCTTGTCATGAAATAGAGGTTGATACCATTCACACTTATGCAATTCCTCCTAAAGTTGTGAATCAAGAACATATGGCTCAAGGTTCGAATTCAACTCAAACATCAAGTGAACCTCAACAAGTCAACATAGAAAAAGCACCTCTTTTCACTCAATGGGTAGGTGAACCTTGGGTATCTTCGTGGGTGGGATATTCTAACCTAGTGTTTAATCCACATGCTTTCTTTCCCATAGAAATCTTAGAGGACTCTAATGAAGAGGATTTTGATCCTTCTTCCATGGACAATCTTGAAGAGGCACATGTAATAGACCATGATGATATAATGTATTAACCATCCAATGAATTCATGTCCTTAACTCCTTCAAATGAAATCCCATTCAATGAATCTTTGTCCTTAATGCATCCTGAAATTATTAATTGGGATCTGTCCGAGTCAAATGACTTACTCTACTTCCGAAATGACAATGCAATGGCCTTATACCTCAATGCGGTCGAACCCAATTCTTCCACCAATGAATTCACTCTAGAAATGATGATAGGGGCAGGTGTTCAACCTCGTAATCCAAAAAATAAAGAGAAAATATACAAAAAAATGAGAAGGTCTAGTGGTGAAAACCACCATGTGGCAGTGCTAGACCCAAAAAAAGTAAAAATAAAGGATGTTTCCGAAGGTGAAAACCCAATTCTGGTACCTAAGGGAGAGAGTTTGGACACCTTACCATCTCATGAATATGAAAGATCACCTATACTTATTGAGCCCACAAAAAAGGTTAACATTGGAACAGAAAGGGATCCTAAATTCATTCACTTAGCAGCATCTTTGAGTCCCTTAGAGAGAGAAGAATTCATTGCATTCTTTAAAGAAAAAAAAATCAACTTTGCATGGTCATATGCTGACATGCCTAGATTAGATCCAAGTTTCATAATGCATCACTTAACTGTGAAACCAGGGGTTAAGCCCGTAAAGTAGAAGTTGAGAAAAATGCATCCACATATAGACCTGTTAGTCAAAGCGGAATTGGAAAAATTGCTCAAGGAAGGATTTATAAGAGTAATAGAATATGCCAAATGGATCTCCAATATTGTACCAGTTACCAAACATGACAAAACCATAAGAGTTTGCACAAATTTTAGAGATTTAAACCTTGCTTGTCCAAAAGATGACTTTCCATTACCTAGCATTGATGCTATTGTGGATCTCACTGTAGGTCATTATATGCTTTTACTTATGGATGGATTTAGTGGGTATAATCAAAATTGCATAGCACCTGAGGATCAAGAGAAGATAGTCTTTACATTCCCCTAAGGTACTTTTTGTTGGAATGTAATACCCTTCGGTCTCAAAAATGTTGGAGCCACTTATCAAAGAGCCATGACTACCATTTTCCATGACATGATCCACACCTTTATGGAAGATTATGTGGATGAAATTTTAGCTAAGTCGCATAAAAGAAAAGATCATCTATCCATAATTAAAAATATTTTTACAAGGATAGAAAAATTCAAGGTGAGACTTAACGCAAAGAAATGTTCTTTTGGGGTACGATCTGGAAAACTCCTAGGATACATTATTTTAGAAAAATGCATTGAAGTAGATCATAAAAAGGTACAAGAAATAATGAACATGGATATCCCCAAGAATATTATTCAAACAAGGTCACTTCAAGGAAGACTTTAATCTATAAGAAGGTTCATTTCTCAATTGGCAGAAAAATGCCATTCTTTCACCAGATTACTACATAAAGACACCATCTTCACATGGGATGAGGAGTGTGATAAAGCCTTTTCATTATTGAAAGTTGTATCATCTTAAAATCGAAGTACTTCCATGTTAATAGAATTTAGCCTTCCTTAGGGGACATTTTTTACCTCCATCATATCATCCTCCCATTTCTACATCATCTCATGCTTCTATGCCTGTTCAGGACCCTGATTGGGCCTCCCCGGGCACCTCCTACCCCACCTGGCATATTTTCTAGGGGTTCTGGCCCCCTGGGTGAAGGTTGACCTCAACCTTGACCTAGGTTAGGGTCAACCCTGACCTAGGTGAGAGTCAACCTCAACCTTGACTAGGGTCCCCCTTTCAAAACAGGAAGCTTGTCGGCTGTCGGGGGTCATCAAAAATTCAGTTTTCCCACTTCTGGGTTGGCTGTTTGAGGTTCCAAAGCGTTGATTCCTAAATTATATTTAATATAGGTCCTTTTATAGGGGAATGGGTCTAATTTGAATTTAATTATTCTATGTTATCATCCTTAGAATATTGTGCCCTAGTTTCATATAAAAGGAAGTCTCTCTCTCTCTCTCATTTTCTCTAAGTCTTCTAAGTGCAAAAAAAGGCTCTAATCAAGATTTTGTCAAGAAGCAAATAGTTCAAGCATCCATTTTTCTACATAGTTCCAAGATTTAAAGGTGCTCAAGTCTTCTTCTCAAGCATTAAATTCCTCCATTGAAGATCAAGGATTCAAGCTTTCATGCCTTTAGAGGGATTAGGTGCAAACATTCAAGATTGAACATTCAAACCCTAGATCTAGCCATCATGGTGGTGTGATCTTCCTTCAAGATCCTTTGTGCATCCTCAAGACTCTTTCATCATCTCTTCAAGGTGGATTTCAAGCATACAGTCATGGAGGTTTATGGTTTCTAGATTCCATTACTTTCATACTTACATATTTGCATACATTTGAATTTCAATTACATATCTATTGAATATCATACCTTCATTGTTAGATTCAATTCTACTACTTGATAGCATTCTATACTTTATTTATTTCAAGGTTAATTCCTAAATTGGGGTTTGACTAAGGAAAACACCTCCCCCACAACAAAAAAATCCCCTTTTTCTTGTAGGTACAGGTACAGAACAACAGATTTGAGACCAGATCTGGATACCCTTTTCGACTTTCTTTTGGACAACGTGAACAATTTTTCTGTCAGACCTGTGCAGGTCAGGGTCAACATTATTAGGTCAAGGTTGACATTTGTGGGTCAAGGTCAAACTTTTTCATAAGACAACATCAAAATGGAAAAATATTTCTAGGTTTTGTTCGTCTCTGCATTCCGGTTCGGGATCAACTGTTATTTTTTCCAGAAATAGTCTACAGACCTCAGAAAATAGCATTCTATGATCTGCAACATTTCAAGGTTAGTGCATTTCTCCCATTCCTTCAATTACTATCATATATCATTTCTATACATATAATTAATAGAATTTAAGGTGTCTCTCTTGTTATTCTCCTTTCCAAATAGTTGATTCATTTGTGCATTATCCCTTCCTTGGGGTTGATCAAATCTGATCTCCCATTTGTGCATTTGGGAATAAAAGAGAAACATTTTATCTTCTCCCTAATCACAATTGCAATACACAATCAATATAATTCAATTAAATATAAAGTAAGGTTAAGGAAATCAATATATTCTAAGAAAATCAAATCTCCACATACATGATTTCCCCATTTACATTTTGGTGAACCCGCGATAGACAACTCATTCTCTTTGGTGCTAGATTTACATATTAGATTATAATTTGCATTCCAAATATACAAAAACACACTTTTTGCATTTTTATCATGAAATTCTTTTGGTGTTTGGGTATTTTTCTTATTATCCTTCTTTTAGCATCTCTTTATAGTACCTATGATGTCTATGAGAGTGTCATCCACTTTATCATGTTTGTTAATCTTAATGTTTCACTTGCTTATGCTATTTTAAGATTGACCAATACTAGTCTCCCTACTTTCAAAACTTTACTTAAGGATTTGTGTAGTGGACTTATTGTTCTTTTAGATTATGTGAAGAATTTGGTAGATGATACTCCATTACCTAATCTTCCTAATCTTCCTAATCCTAATCTTAACCTTCGTAATCCAATCATTTCTTATATTCCCACTCTTATTCTTCCATCTTCCATCCCTAGTTCTTCTCATACTTTTGTTAAGGCTCAAAATATGGTACAAGATGAGGATGTGCAAGAATTTCTAGATTTATGTTCTCCTTCTTATCCTATCCATGGTGATAATAAAGGGAAATCCAAAGAAACTTCTACTAAAACCATTGTTCCACCTTACACAACATTCTCTCATAGACATCATAATCAATCATCTCCCATAGATGCTATGAAAGATAGGTATACTACTGGATACACTATGGTTGATAAGCAAGGTTATAAGGGTCTAGGGCTTGGTGTTAATGAACATGGCATTAAAAACCCGATCAATGTATCTCCTAAACATGACATGTATGGTATAGGTTATTCCTATTCTCAATTTCATGTGGTTGATATTAGCTATCATCCTCCTCTTGATATTATTCTTCCAACACCTACCTTAGCTCATCCTGATACTCCTCAAGATGTGGCTAAGAAAGTATATGTCCAGTTAATGAATTCCAAGAAAAAAAAATTTAAACCTATTCTGAGAAATGCTTTACATAAGTAAAAATGTCCTTTCCACAATAGTAATAAACATTTACTTTCTGATTGTGTGCATTTCAAATTATATGTTATAAATAGAGCTTCTTGTGGAATTATATCTTATTCTCGGGTAGTATTACAATTTCTTCATAATTTTGACATAGGGCATTCCCCTCCTTCTTCTACAAGTTAGACTATGTTTCTCCTCTTGTTTGTTAAACTGGGGGGCAAGAGGTATTCTATTACAGTCTTATAGGATCCATTATCCTCTTAGCATGACTATTTTTTATAGTATAATTGGTTATTCTTTCTGCATTCTATCCTTATAACTTCTTACATTCATGATATTCTTTCTAAGACATCTGTTTGGTAAGGATATCTCTTATTATTATAACTTTGATATAATTTGATATATCCCTTGCCGTCATCCCTAGGGGGCAAGGTATTTCTCCTTCTACCTCTATCTAAGGATCTACATTCCTTAGCTGAGTGGCATTTGTTTATGTTGCAAACATTATTTTCCTTATAAAGATCTATGTTTTGACCATTGATACCCTCTTATTTGAGAGGTGATTGTCCTAGGTCATTACCTCTTCTTTATTTTTCAAATTATGT